>ML851391.1:0-31154 GCA_009831015.1 Picea engelmannii
AACCTCTGCAATATTGTCTCGACATATTTTCTCTGATTTAACCAGAGTTTCCTCTTTTTTCGATCTCTTTTAATTTCCATGCCCAAAATGAAATTTGAAGCACCGAGATCCTTCATGTCAAATTTAGAGGACAACTGAGTTTTTACATCCTGGATAATCTCCTTATTGTTTCCTATCAACAACATGTCATCCACATATAAGACCAAATAAATCAAATGATCACCAATTAATTTAAAATACACACAATGATCCTCTTTTCTTCTTGTGAAGCCAAGTCCCAGCATATAAGTATCAAATTTTTGATACCACATCCTTGGTGATTGTTTTAAACCATACAAGAATTTTTTCAGCTTGCATACGAACTCCTTGTTTCCCTTCACAACATAACCTTCTAGTTGCTTCATATAGATTTCTTCTTCTAGATCCCCATGTAGGAATGTTGTCTTCACATCCATTTTTTCTATTTAAAAATCAAACGCAGCAACAACAAATAACATAAATCTTATGGAGGTTAACTTGGCAACAGGAGAAAAAATCTCACCAAAATCAATTCCGTCAACCTAGGAATAACCCTTTGCTACTAACCGATCTTTGTATTTCTCCACTTTTCCTTTTGCATTCAGCTTCTTTTTAAATACCCATTTTCTGCCAATGGGATTTCTTCCAGCTGGCAACTCCACTAGATCCCAAGCCTCATTCTTATCCAAATATGCCATTTCTTCTTTCATGGCCCTTTTCCAGAGATTTCGATCCTCCGAATCCACTGCCTCCCTGACAGTTCTAGGATTATCACCAGTAATAGACAAAGCAAAATTTGAACGGAAATCAGATGGACTATACCTTTCCAGTAGCCTTCTTTCTCGATCCGATCTCCTCAATACTGGAGTATGAGGATCTTCTTCTTCTGATTCATATTCTTTTGTAGAGTTTGATTCATCATCCTTTAAATCAAACTCTATCTTGTCTCATTCTTCCTTACTTGGTAGGACTTCCTGTTTAACAACATCCTTCATTTCTCTAAATACCACATCTTGACTATACACTACCTTCTTATTTTCTGGGTTCCAAAGCTTATAACCTTTGAGACCATCTTTATATCCAATAAAGATACTCCTGTTTTCCTTTGGAACATGAACATATGCATCGCAGCCAAATACCTTAAGATGTGTGAGAGAAGGTTCCTTACCAGTCCATACCTCTTGTGGAGTCTTGTCATTCAATGTTGATGAGGGTGATCTATTGACCAGATAACATGCAGTACCCACTGCCTCTGCCCAGAATTCTTTCCCTATCTTGGCACCACTGAGCATGCACCTTGCTTTTTCCATCAGCGTCCTGTTCATCCTTTCTACAACTCCATTATGATGAGGTGTATATAGAGTATTATTCTGCCTTGCTATACCGCACTTCTTACAGAATTCTTCAAATTCATTCCCGCGGAACTCTCCACCATTATCTGTCCTCAACACCTTAATTTGTTTCTCTATTTGATTCTCAACAAGAGCCTTAAACTCTTTAAACCTGTCAAAGACTTCATATTTCTTCCTGAGGAAATATATCTAAGTTTTCCTCGAGAAGTCATCTATAAATGAGACATAGTACACGGATTTTCCCAATGATGGGGCCAACACAGGTCCAAAAACATCACTGTGAACTAGCTGTAAAATTCCTTCTGCCCTCGTTACACCGGAGGGGAATCTTACCCAATTCTTCTTCCCATATAGACAATGTTCATAGAAATCAAAATCTAGAGAGAATTTAGACATACCTTCAACCATACCTTTACCGTGTAGTGGTCGAAGACCCTTCTCTCCGATATGCCCCAGTCTTTGATGTCACAACATAACCGTTTCTCCAGATACTGTAGGAGTTCTTTCTTCTTCAACTTCAATATCAGGGACAATGGAGCTATTACACCCATCACTAATAGTGCTTCCTAGCAGCTTATATAGAGTTCCAAACCGAACTCCCTTCATCAACACCATTGCTCCTCGAACCATCCTGCAAGTTCCATTTTCAAAAATTGTTTTTACCCCTGCATCTTCCATTTTGCTTACAGAAATCATATTTCTGGCCATACCTGGGATGTGTAGAACACCAGGCAGTGTTCTAATCCTTCCATCTATGAGTCTCAACTTGAACCTTCCTCTTCCTATGATTCTGGTTGTCGAATCATTACCTAAGAAAACATTACCTTCATCATACTTTTCATATTTGCAGAACCACTCCCTGTGGGGAGTCATATGAAAGGATGCACCAGAGTCAATCAACCATGCCTCATGATCTGCATGTGTTCTTGAAGATGCCAAGTACACATCCCCTCCTTCTTCCTTGGAGGTCTTTTCTTCTGTAGAAGAATATTCTTTAGATCCCTTCTTTTTCTCAAATTTGGATCTACACTGCTTCTTGTAGTGCCCTTCTTTTCCACACCTCCAACATACCCTTACAAACTTTCTAGGAGATTCATATCTACCCTTAGACTTAGATTTCCCATTTGAGAAATTAGATTTATTTCTTTCCTAGGAATGTCCTCTTGCAAATAATGCGTATGTGCTATGTCCTTCCATATTCTTTTGTCTCATCTCCTCCGACAACAAGGATGAGACCACTTCTTCAAACTTCAAAGAAATTGTATTACTACCTATGGCCACAACCACACTATGCCACAAGTCTGGTAAAGAACACAACAAACTGATACATTTATCTTCATTTGAAATTTTAATCTCAAGAGATACTAACTGACTTACCACAGTATTGAAGACGTTCAAATGCTCTTCCACCGAGTCTCCATCTCTCATCCTCAAGTTATGCAGCTTCTTTCTCAGGAATAGTTTATTTACCAGGGACTTAGACTGATACAAATTCCCCAATTTTTTCCATAAATCCTTAGCTGTAGCTTCCTCTGACACATTCAGTAATACTGAATCAGAGAGACACAGTCAGATTGTGCTCTTTGCCTTCCGATCCATGTTTTTCCAGTCATCTGCAGAAGTTCCTGTAGGTGCAGTACTTGGATCTACCACGATACATTGATCTTTGTCCACCAAAAGATCTTCCATATTGAGCTTCCACAACTCAAATATTTTCCCATTAAACTTCTCGATCTCCATCTTCGAATTACTTGCCATTTCTTTTCACCTGAAAAACAGTACCACAGATCTCCCACTGTAACAAGGCTTATCACAGTCCTGAGCCAAACCCTTGACCACAAAGGCATCCCCCTGAAGCCAATAAAGCTCTGATACCAAATGTAAATTCTAACCTTGTACAATATCTACTGCAAACAGATATTCAGAAAAGAATAGAAAAGATACAATGGAAAATACAAACATTACACAGAGATTTTTCCCCTGGAAACCCAAACCGGGAAAACTAGCATATTCTATATTCATTCATTATGTTACAATGTTTACAATAAAAAATACATATAGGAGCCAACATCATCCAAAACCCTAACCCAATGACCTGGATTAGTCCAAAACCCTAATTCCTTAACCGGAAATAGAAAACCATCGATAGAGAAACCATGTGCCGAAAAACCACCTAAATATAATGCGGTCCCGATGCGAATTTTTTTAACACATAACACATACCCAACAAATACATCATAAATAGTTAATGAATAATAATGAAGAGACACATTCCCAATGAAAGGTCATGTCTCTTCATGGAAGGGAACCCCTGTGTGGGTATATAAGGCACTAACTATTATTGTACTCATCATCTCATATTCATATACATTATTATTTAATATATTATCCTTTATCGATTATAACCTATTGTCCTACCTACATTGGGTATTTACCTAGTGAACTGGCTTGGTTCACCACAGATTTCATTTCAAAAAGAAATTATAATTATATAAACCCTAGCACAAGTGCTATCTTAACCAGAAATACCACCCCAGTAGCAGAAGCAACACCATACAAAGGTAGTGCACCTCCTCAAGGAATAGCACACAAGAGAGAGATACAAAAAGACTGAGCAATAATAAATTGTGCAACTGCAGCTACTGCATCACCTCCTCCAAACTTACACCTTGCTTCTGTGTAGCTGGGAGAGTGTAAGTGAGTGAAAAAATGAGCTAAGGCGCCTCCTTATTTATAGTCTCCCTGTCCTTCTAGCTGGGGTGACTTCTCTTCTGGGAAGGTGTCTTTTCATTATACTTTATTCTTCTGATCCGACTTCTCTTCTAGGGTATTTCAACATCTGTCCAATGGATATATTTCTTCCAAAATCTTCTCTACATCTAAGAAAGGTCATATAGGAGGGAAAGATCCTCTCGCAGCTACCAAAACATCAACACTTCCTCTTAGCTAGGGAGGCATCTTTCACAATGTCTTCATCTGGTAGTCCACTGACTACTCTACAATTTGCTAGCAGGAACACGATTTATACAATGCCTTCGGTAGCTCGAATCATCATGCATAGTCTCTGTGATCAAAGGATAGCACACACAAATACATCCAAACGATCTGGTAATATCCATGACAATCAACTAGTAGCACACAACTACTACAATGTCATCCAATAGATCACAATTGCTGCCAAGTAGTACACAAATGATGTCTAGTGACACACAGTCACTGCTAGTGGAACACATCTACTGTAGTATTACACAACTTCTGTCCGAAGTCACACAACCTCCACCATTGGAAGAAATCCACCGAAGTAGCACACAACTACTGTCTGGAGTCACACAACCTCCACTAGTGGAACACATCCACAAAAGTAGCACACAACTATTGTCCGGAGTCACACAGCCTTCGCCAGTGGAACACATCCACCAAAGTACCACACGATGATTTTTTGGAGTCACACAGCCTCCGCGAGTGGAGCACATCCACCATAGTAGCACACAACTACTGTCCAGAGTCACACAACCTCCTCCATAGTCTTACGACTACGTGTGTGATGTTTCTTCTCTTAGTAGGTATGAAAATGCATTTACCCCTCAGTCACCTCACGTGACTGATCCAGGGACCCTTTTCTAGAGGGGTTATTCGAAATGAGAAGAAACAACACACCTCCCTCTCAACGAGGGTGAAAATTAGACAAAACTCCAATATTTTCCCTAAAGTACTCATACTTCCCTCTTAACAAGGGCTTGGTGAGAATGTCCGCTATCTGCTAGTATGTGGATATGTACTAGAGATCCACAACTCTTCTCTCCACCATGTCACAGATGTAATGATATTTTATCTCTATATGTTTATACCTATCATGGAATACATGGTTCTCAATTAGCTTCATGCAACTTTGATTTCTCAAATTTGGCTCCAATTCTAGATCAAATATCTCAGCTAGCAACTTCGAGAGATATACTGCTTCACAAATTTCCATGCTTGCTGCGATATACTCTACTTATGATGTACTGAGTGCCACTGATGTCTTCTTCCTACTCAACCATGATATCATGCCCGATCCCAGACTGAAACAACATACGGAAGTACTCTTTCAATCCACTGCACTCCCTACCCAGTCAAAATCTATATATCCCTATAGCTTCACATTTCCACCTGAGACATATCTCAATCCATATCCAACTGTACCATGAAGGTACCTCAACATATGCTTTGCTTCCATCCAATGTACCTGTCTAGGTTCAACCAGGTGTTGAATCAAGGTATTCATTGCAAGGCATATGTTTGGCCTGGTGTTAACCAGGTACATCAAGGATCCAATCAATTTTATGTACATTGTGGTATCCACCAAATCTGAAGATTTGTCACTCAAGAGCTTCTGATTTATCGTCATGGTTGTGGTCATTGATTTGCATTCCATCATCCTGATTCTCTATAGAATATTAACAATATAATTTCCTTGGCTAAGGAAAATCTCATCTGATCTCTGCCACACTTCCAATCCCAAGAAGTAATTCATCAGACCTAGATCCTTCATCTCGAATTCTGAAGAGATCTCCCTCTTTCACCCAACTATGAGCTTCTCATCTCCTATCATAAAAATTTCATCCACATATAGGATCAATGGGAAACCATCCTTAATCTCATCAAATAACTATTTGATCTGGCATATCATGTCCTAGGTGCTTGTTTAGGCCCATACAAATCCTTCTTCAATATGCATACAAGAGACTCATTTTCATGTATTTTGTGGCTACTCTATGTACACTTCTTCTGGCTACTAGAGCAAGTGTTTCATCATAATAATCTCCCTCTTTTTGGGAGAATCCTTAGGCCACAAATCAATATTTTTACATCTCTATGTTGCTATATGCAACATACTCGATCTTGTAGATCAATATTGGAAGTCACTACTGAATTCCCTTATGGTATCAGAACCACCTATCACACACATTCTTCATGATGGATTGATAATACTCTATCATGGAATCCTTCCATTCCTTCTTCTCAACAACTTATTCAATGGTGGAAGGCTATGAATCAATGATGCTTCTCATCAATGCCACATAGCTGGAAGACATGTGGTTTTTGGAATTGAGGAAAAATATATATCCCAGTCCTTCTGACTACCTCCTCTATCACTGCAACAAGGTCTATCGAGACAGGGTAATACTCCTAGGGGATATCACATCTTCTAGAAGCCTCTGAAGCTTCGATTTAGCCTCCTCAACTCATGACACCTATCTGTCAGTCCTAGAAGACGTCTCTCTCTCCTATCTGAATCCGAGAAGGAATACTTTATGAATGAAGGTCTCTAAGACACTGACTATCTCTGGGATCAGGCTCACTCTGAATCTGCATGCTCCCTCTGAATCTTGACTCCCTTTGATTCTATATGATCTCCGGAGCCACCTGCTTCTACTGCGTCTATTGACTTCTTCTGAAGTCTGATATCCTATGGACTGTACTGGGAGGTTTCTCCTCCCTGTTATCCACTACCCTAGTGATAACTAAGGATATCATGTCTCGATATACATAGGTCCTAGACATGGAGTGCCGAGAGCCGGATAACTTGAGCATGGCCCTAGAGGACCCTTTTTTCTTCAATGCAACCCATTTATCAACAACAACAATATCCATCCCACCACCCTGGTCCTAAAGTAGCAGTAACTCTTGCTCCATGAGGTAATGAATCCAAGTATCATGGTATGTCTCACTTTGATTATTGAAGAACTTGAATATGTTTCATTGGGTTCTCCATTTCATAACGCTTGCTTGGAAATTGTGCTCTTTAACTTGTTCATACCTAGAAGGGTGACATGATTCCCTAGTAAGTTGATCTCCCTTTAGGATGGGTTTCCCCTGGGTGGATCTATGAAAGATCATCATCCTTCCCTCCATACTTACCACTTACCACTTTCCATCTTTATTCCTCTCATTCCCCCCCCCTACCTTTGTTCGGGCATTGGGATTTTCCATGTTAGGAAGGGTTGTACCTTTCCTTGTGGGAAGAAGGAGCTAAAGGCACAGGGGGTAAAAGTAGCTAGCAAGAGTTAAAAGACAAAGAAGAAAACCTTTTAGATTCTTCTCTCAGGGATTCCCGAGAAAGTAGTAAAAGGATTTTCAGTTAGAAAAGGGAACCCATAAGATAAATAAACACTCAAGGTACTAGTTGGTGGATGGGAGGTCTCATCATGAGCCGACCTATTATGACCATGGACATGTAGTGGTATGGAACTACCATCTATTTGGTCACGAAACCAGGGTAGTGGATCTTGGTAGCATAACCAAGAGAAAGGGGGTCTCATCGCGAGCCAACCTTATCATATCCATGAAATGCTTGTGGATAACACTGTCACCTCTGGTCACCAAGCTAGGATAGTGTCCCTCAACGTTTCCCATGAAGCATAAAATAAAAAGATCAAAATCAATGAAGCTAAGAATAAAAGGCTAGGAAACAATGACATCCATGCCAAGGTGAAACTCACCCTCTACAAAGGCACCCACAGGTAATACTTACATTTCCTTGTTATCACTACACCCCATGCCCAAACACTTACCCCCACACCACCTCACACACTTACATCACCCGGATTGGTTCTCACCTGGAAAACACCCCAAACTTAAAGAGGATTATCCCAATAGGACACCCTGAGACCCTCTCCAAACTTGACTTGTTAAATTGCATAACGTCTTTGAGAATTTGTTTGGGTAAAGGGGGGTTTGATTCACATGTTTGGGTAATTTATGTGATTTACATGTTATGATCCCTATGACTTATGAACCCCTAGAGGGCGTACTTGTTGTTGTTGCAGGAATTTTCTCAATGGACATGTACACATGTGGGAATGATTATCTCGGACCTCCATGGGTCTAAAATTCCACATATGGATGTTGTAACCCTAGCCAGGGGCAAGGAGACATCAGATACTTGCACCAGGAAGAAAGAAGGACGTTTCCCTTGGAGATACTCTAACAGACCTAGACCCAGGGGTATCTTTCTCTTCCACCTGGACGTTGACCTTTGAGATCCCATGACATCACCATTATAACCATGGACGTCATCTAGAGATAGGGTTTACATATTGAGGGTAGTTGTGATCAATTTGGCACGTGTGGGCATCATCCAGGGCCTTTGGAGGCGAAACGTTCTGCATCAGGAGCCCAACGTTCCACCTTAGGAGCCTAATGTCACCATAGAAGGGCATCATATCATGGTTGGATATGATTTTAGGGTTTAATTATTTAATTTATGTAAAAGATTGGATTTTTGATGTAATTTGGCCAGGTCAGCCTTTTTATGACCTAAAAATTAAAGTTCATTGATATTGTATAAATAGAGAGAAAGTACTCTCATTTTTCATCATGAATCATCACACACTTAGTGTGGACTGAAATTTGTGCCCTCTTTAATGGCTATTGGTTGAAATAACTAGTGTGCAACTTCTTGGAGAGGCATATTTTGGTGTATTTTGGCTATTTTTCATTGTGGAAGATCTTCAACTAGGGTTTGGCTTCATTATTCTTGGTGAAGTAAGTACATAATTTGTAATTTGCTTATGTTAATGAATGATTGTGGTAAATTTTACTTTTTTCATGTTAAAGATTATGAAATTGCTTGCTTAAACCCTAAGAGAGAAACATAAGTTACTTGTTTCTCTCTATAGTTTTCTACTTGTCTAAATTTCTCAAGTACACCTTGTTTACAGAGTGACTACTAGAGCCCTAAAGTGATAACTCTCTAGTAGTTTCACTCCACTTGCCTATTGCATACATTATTTCAATAGTCTAAGAAAGGAAGATTCACTAGGGCCTAAGATTCCTTACTCTCTAGCAGATTTTCCTCTAGGATTTGGATGCTTGAGGCCTTGGGTTGCCAACACCTCCTCCATTTATCCCTTCTCCTTTGACAAAGTATTGTCATTTTTACTTTGCTCCAAGTTTTTCTGCTGCTATTGTTGACACCATAAATCCTAAAAGGCACTAGTCTACTCACTATAGTGAATGCTTGATCAAACAAACACTCAAACCTTTCTCCTTGAAGCTGTCACTAACTTTCACTAACCCAAAACTAGACTAATTCCTTAGCTAACTTGCAGCTATTGAAAATATTTTCTACAACCATACTATTTCATACTAATTTGTTGCATTCACCCATATAAATTGCACTTAGCTCATTCATAAATTTCTTGTGACAATTGCCAATTAATCTACTAGATAACTGATATGTTTGCATGGTGTTTCCTTGCAATTTTGAGCACTAGAATTTTCTTTTGTTACAAAATATTGCTACATCCATCTAAATGCAACAAATTCTCTGCAAAAGTGACATTTAATGCTAGCTAGACATTGCCAAATTTGTTTGTGACAACTTGTTATCATTCTGCCTGGTTAAAGCTACACTTTCTTGTCTTTTTTCAAGCAATTTGAAGCCATATTTTTTGCAACTGTTATAAAATACTTATTGTTGTTGTAAACTTTCATATTGCTGCAATTTTATATCAGCTAGCTTATATTTCAAAGGTTCATGGTCTTATGAAGCACTAACATCATTTTGTACTTGAAAGTTGCCATATTTTTCCTTTGTTGTCTTGTTCTAGGAAGGTACACTTCATCTTTACTTTGCTTCATCTCTTAAAGACCTAAAGAACCTTTTACTTGAGTGACCAGTTGTAACACCCCTGTTTCCCCAACTTGTAATTAATCATTAATCATAATCACCATGCTATGGCATGGGAACAATGCAAATGTATTATTTTTTGGATAGACAAACAACTCACTGTGGGGGTGAAGCCTTGAAAGTACTGGCCATGATATCACTAGAGGAAAAAATGTAAAAAATATAAGAAAGGGTTCATTATATCGAATGACCCCAAATTTTTTTTGTTGAGGATAATGAACCTCCTCCAGATTCCAAGGAGAGAAATCAGTTAATAAAGAAAGGACTGGTGGTTGAACCATCAACCAACCTCATGAATGGAAGCATGGTCTAGCTGAAGAATGCCATCCCGAAGTACCACATGGTCCTGCAGACCCAGACTAACATGCGTTTTCCTTATGACAAAAGGAACAGGATAGGAGGGATGTGCGTGCAAGGCACACAAGAGAATAAAGAGAAGAGTGGAGAGTGCGAGAAGCTCTCCAGTGGAGAACAAACATAAGGTTGCGAGCTTGATGCTGATGAAGCATCTAATAAACCTCGTTGAGGCCATAATAGAGAAAGAAATATCTGAGAGTTTGCAAAGAACGAGACATGAGAAGAAGACTGTGAGCTTGATGCTGAGGAAGCATCTAATAAACCTCGCAAAAGATGTGAAAGAGAAAGGATCATTGAGAATCAACATAATTTCCTTAGTGATATCATGGATTGGCACGGGGGTGGCCAGAGTGCTAAGAATGAATGCTTCTGAGCCTATGGTTGGGTGTAAATGCGAACACCAACAATTAGTTAGTTGGTTGCAGCGTGTAATAGATAAGTATTCTCATATCCTGTGTAATTGAACTGCAACTGTGAATTAAAGTTGGATATCCTATGAATGTTTTCAGGATGTGCATGTTGGATTGATAATTAGACTGTATCCCTTTATATTTTCTTGATTGTGTATGTAAGAAAGTAAGAAACTATATGGTTTGTACACATAAATGCTCGAGCCCTGTAGTGACTTAAGTTTAAGTAGAAGAACTGTGAGTTTGTCGACCTTGGACATAGTTTCCTATATGCATGGCGACACTCCTAGCTATTTCGAGTCTCCTGGGAAAAATGAGTTTGTTAATATTAGGAGAAAGAGCGCAAAGCACGTGCTAGTGCCTAAGTCCTTCAGAACTGATGAAACTCAGAAAGGATAGCGAGATTCAATCCTTGAAAGGGGATACCTATCCATTCAGAAGACGAGCAGACAAGATCCGTTCGAGAGGACCCATATGACCAACACCTAAAGACCTTAGGCTAAGTCTAAGGGAGCTAAGACTTCCTGGCTTCAGAGCTCTAGAAGTCTGGGATTTCGAAGTATTTCCAACCTTACTAGCCTTAAATTGGTCAAAGGTAACCGGGAGATTCAGTTATCAACAAGTTGACCGACAATGGACGGTTTCCCTAGTGGCTAGGTGAACCTATCTTATTGTCTAAAACTGAGATCCAAATACCCATTGCAAAGTAGCGCGACCCACCGGTTGAGAAGTTCGGGGAATTCCCTTAGCCTTTGGATCTACACCGAGATGAATTTGACGAAGTTCCACTTCAAGAGAATGGAGATGCTACAACATAAAATTCCCCGAACGCCGAAGTTACGAAGTAACGAAGACCATTGATCCAAGGGGCATGTGGACCAACCTTGGCTGCAAGATTAAAGGGATTGAAGGATGGGCATTTCAGAGTGATGTAGTGTAGTGGTGTCACGTGGACCCAAGTTTGACATACCACATGTCACTCAGATTCATGTGTATCCCATACCTTATAGATCCATTGAAACGTGACACTTGTCACCCCTGACCCTTACATGTGTCAATCTATGGTACGAGCTGCTTAGCCAAAGTGATTGGTAGAGTGACCAGAACTCCAGGAGTCTGGGACTTTGGGGCTCTGGAGCATTTGGGAGTAGTATTGTAAATGGACTAGAAGGCTGGAGTCACGTGGCAAGCTTATAGGACTTTGAAATTTTGGGACTCCGGGTGGTCTCGTGCAGAGATAACGAAGAGGCATAAAACTCTGAAGTGCTGAAGCGCCAAAGTGTTGAATCTCTCTACTACCAATATTATAGAGGAATATTAACTTGCAACCCAAAGCTTGGATTTGAGCTTGGTAGCCGTCATTAGAACACTATGGGTAAGTAGAAGAGGATGAAGACCTCAGATGGAGTATTTGAGATGTTAAGGAGAGTGATATTTTGATTCCCCATCCCTAGGAAAGTTACTCAGGGGTCGGGTGTGTCATAAATTGGTATAAGAGCATGAAAACAACACTTGGCCTGCTTGGGCTCATGCACGAGTTGTATGAAAATATTTGTTTTGGAGGAATTTAAGGGGTAACACCCTATCTTACTCCATTCCTAAGAAGCTTAGTAAACCTCTACTGAAGAGAGGGATGTTATCTTTTACTATTTATAGATGTTTTGGCATTTCCAAATAAAGAAGCTGAATTCACTAGGCAATTGTACGTGCTGTTGTATGGTTACCAAGGCTAAGATGAGCCTGTGGAGAATATTACTGCCAAACATAAATTTTCTGCATAAATTCCTTGAGTAGAAGGATGTATATTAAAATACAATTGGGATTTTACCCAATCATATTGAATCATGCTAGTCTATGGTAAAGGAAACCTATCATTTCTTTGAGAAATGATAGCCGATCCTACAGGAGTGGGATTATGCTGATAGGCACTAATAGCAAGACTTGGATGTGAACGGATGGAAAGGATCCATAGCAATAATAACTACTACTTTAATGAAGGGTTAAACCTTGTATATGTGTATAATACCTCACGATCATAGGAATGAGTCTGGTGACCATTCTCTGAAAAGGGAGAGCATGTGCAACTCTCGGGTTTCAAATGGAACTGAGAAATGAATTTTGTTTCTGGGTACAAGAATTGATGGGAAAGTTTTTTCTAATCAAGCTTATAAACAAAGTTGTGTTTATGAGTGGGAAATGTTTTCATGAAATTTGAGGCAAGAGTGTTTTCTTGCTCGCTGTTATCGCATAGAAAGGGAAACATAGTTATGAATATGTCTGTTAAACTGCCAAGTGGATATCTCGTGAATGAATGAATGATATCAACTGAGAGGTAAGCTCAGTGTTGAGTGTCCCTATGAGGCTTGTCATAAGGATGGCAACAATATCCTTGGAGGAGGATCTGGAAGTCTGATATATCCATGTGCATTTATGACATGGAAAGGGTGCAA
Source organism: Picea engelmannii (assembly GCA_009831015.1). Classification (NCBI taxonomy): domain Eukaryota; kingdom Viridiplantae; phylum Streptophyta; class Pinopsida; order Pinales; family Pinaceae; genus Picea; species Picea engelmannii. Next base: position 13,262 of record ML851391.1, read on the forward strand.
GCAATGAGCTTGCATGATGAATGTTTGGCTAGGTTTGTATGTGTTTGAGTGCATGGATTGAATGCATTGTGGGGATTCTTGACATAAAGACTGATATTAATACCAATTAGGTATGAAATATATTAAATGTGAAAGTAATGCACATGCATGATGTAAGGATAAATATATACTAAGGCACAATATGGATGTCTTGATGAGTGATATGTAAGGAAAGAATTGCACTTGCCAATATTAAGTGAATACCATGGATGCATGGTTGACTCCATTTTCAAGAGTCATGAAATTTGTGTTTTGAATGATAGCTTAAGGGGAATGTGCTCCATTCCCTCAAGAAATATTAGTATAAATATAAGAAAGAGTGTACGAGCAAGGATGCTTTGTTGTCATGATAAGAGGAAAATGATTATGCCTTTGAGGGTCACATGAGAATGATTGTGAACAATCATGAATTGACTAATTTTAAAATAGAGATGTAGGTGGGCTATGAAATATACCTATGGAAGCTAGACATAGGCTTATGATTATGCATATGGTTAAGCACATCATGGATGTAAGTTAACAAAACCATAATATGTGTGGATACATAATTTGGACGCATGACAAAGATGCATGTTTATATTCCTTATGAAATATTTGGTACCCAGCTAAAGCCAACTCAAGGTTGAGGCTATCACAGATAGTGAAGGATATGCAATAAGGAAGTTGCATGCTGAAGGATTTCCCTATGGAGGAATTGTGTGAAGACTCTGTCAGGAGAACAAAGTCACAACCTTATTGACTGATGAGAATTAAGCAACGAGCTACAAGCTTGTATATATATATATAAGAATCCTAGATTACACTTTGAAAAAACATCATGTAATGAATAGAAGACTAATAATGAATATTGACCATTCTGATAACCGAATGGTAATGTACATGATAGATAGGTTCATGATTCATTATGGACAAAAGGATTTGCTATTAAATCATGCTGGTGTATCCTAAGAGTTAGGATGAGCCTAATCGAGGATGCTTGAGAAAAGAGCAGAAAGATCACAATAAGAAGTAAATTTCATAAGTAAAGGGAGAGAAAAGGAGGAACACTTTTCTCACTCTAAGAACCCTGAATTGTGTAACAGAGTTGTAGGATTAAAAGAGCAGTTGTGGAAACCAGTACAACTGGTAAAAGGCAAATAAACCCCCTGAGTATGATTAAATGAATAAATGAGTATGTTTGACTGAATAGGCTTGGTTGAAGCCATGATTAAGAAAAGGTAGTGAGGCCTTAGAGATAACTCAACTGGGCTGAAAAGTCCCAGCCGGTGTAGAAAGAATTGGAAGAAGCGGAGAGCCCTCAATTATTTTCTTGTTGAGTATTATGTTTTCTCTAGGATGAGAAAGCTGGTACGCTGATAAAAGTAAAAGGTTTTGACACCATAGTGATGAGGGTTGTATTGCTGTAGAAACAATCGAGATTTGTTTGTGTTGCACTCATGGAAACATTTGAGGATAATGTGATGAAGTTCATAAAGATATGCTAGGAAATTTTGAATATGTTTTATGGATTTGAATGTTATGATACATGCATTCTTATTTAATATTATAGTTAATGTAATTGTGACTATGATGATGCATGCTATGTATCTAAAGGAATTGAAGTTGTTGAGGATGATAGTTGCCAATAATGGGAAACCTCAAGCAGAGGATGACCATGAGAAGGCTGCGGTTGAAAGATTGTTGACAGGGCTGTAAAAGTCCCCATAAAGCACTGCTGATGAGGTAATAAAAAAAAAAAATCAAAAAGAGGGTGCTAGCAACCAAGAATCGGTATAAAATTGTTCATGCCTATATGGCACAAGGTATGAAGGAATTTGGTAAGAACCCATTCTGTAATATTTTATTGTCTTAATGTTATGCATGAACTTTTGAAAGGTATTTATATGCCTTGGATACCCAAGTAGGGTATGATTTAGGAAGGAGAACTTGAATGATGGAGGTGTGAACCTTTGGTAGTAAAGACTGTTTGTAATCCTCGAAAGAATTCATGAATTGATATGTCATGAATGAATTGACCAATCAAGGAATGATTAAAGGCATTCATGTGAAACCTTGAGTTTCATGAGTGACGATTTAAGGCTATGATCGATTCAGAGAAGAAAATATGGTTCTACTAAAATAATAAATATGGACAAAGAATCCATATGGTAATAAGTTGGTTGAATTCCAACAAACCTTGGCGAGAGTGCCTAACCTGATAATCTGAAATCGATGCAAGGGATAATTATGTGTGAATGTGACCATGAACATTGGCACATTGATTAAATTCACTTAATGTTGAATTGGATCTATAAAGGTTGATATATTGAACTGATGCACGTGTAAGGAATGAAATTTTGTTTTTCTTTATATTATCAAATAGATAAAAGTGATTTGATTTTTAGCATTCACAATTTAAGAATTGTTTGTGATGACATTATAAAGGTGTAGTGAAAATATATGTGCATGGGAAACTAACAATTTGTTTGGTTGATTGAAGTTGAAAGTGTAGGAAGAAAAGAGTCTTGGATATGGCAGTGCTATAAGTCCATAAAGAAGACTAATTACATGTTGAGCCAAACCACAAGGAATGGTATTTTATTTGAAGTGAATGCATTTGATTGTTAGCGTGCACAATCCTGAAATTGTTTGTGAACCACTGCAAGTGTGCAATGAAAATATAATGTGCATGAGAACTAGCAATTTGTTTGGCTGTGGAATGTTGAAATTGCAGGAAGCAAAGGGTATTGGATATGGCAGTGTTGTAATCCCATAAGGAAGACCAAAATTTCCTGCTGAGCCAAACTTCTATAGGAATAAAAGTTCCATAATTGGTGGATTTGGTTCTGTGCGGAACAGATCTGAAAATAAATGAGAAAATTGGAAAATCTATGGGGGACAGATTTGCAATAAAATTCTGAAATTTAGAATTTATGATGATGTCTCATGAATTTATGTATACCTGTGATACATGTGAGAAGAAAAGAACTATCCAGAAAGGATAGATAAAGGCTGCCAAGTGAAAAAGCGTAAAAGATGCTACTATTGAGACATGAGAACCCCGTGGTAAGCCATGATTTCCTGAGATATGTTGTGTTGAGGTAACACAAGCCGAAGGGATGCCTCGACAGAGAAATTCAGAGGGACACCTTGACTATAAGGATTGATGAAGTCTCTAGAACTCTTCTTGTGCGAGAAATCCTTGGCAAGGCAAGATTGATCGTTCGAGGACCTATATAGCAGAGAAGGGGATGCCTCAGCCTGGGCCTGGAGGGTGAGTGACCATAAGGAAGAGGATACTTCGATAGTTCTTGTAAACTATTGATTGGGATCATGCACACAATGGGTATGTCCAGGAAAAACAATGAGCCCGGATAACAAGACAACCATGTGGATACAAATCCAAAAACTGCACATATGAGTATTGTGCTAAATTGTGAAATTTTTCTAGAATTTTATGAAACAATAAAATGTTTTCGCATGAAAATATGATTAATATTCTTGTTGTCCAATTTGTTTTGAAGGAAGGTTAAGAAGGCCAAGAAGCTGAAAAAGACTTGACCAGGAAAGAGGGTCAAGATGTCTTCTGAAGCAATGAATGAAAAAGGAATGACAAGTGTTAATAAGAAAGAACAACGAGGACGATGTTCCTTGAAGGGGGAGGGGATTGTAACACCCCTGTTCCCCCCAACTTGTAATTAATCATTAATAACAATCACCATGCTATGGAATGGGAAAAATGTAAATGTATTATTGTTTGGATAGCCACACAACTGACTGTGGGGGTGAAGCCTTGAAATTACTGGCCATGATATCACTAGAGGAAAGAATGTGAAAACTATAAGAAAGGGTTCATTATATCGAATGACCCCAAATTTCCCTTGTTGAGGATAATAAACCTCCTTCAGATCCCAAGGAGAGAAATCAATTAATGAAGAAAGGACTGGTGGTTGAATCATCAACCAACCCCATGAATGGAAGCATGGTCTAGTTGAAGAATGTCAGCCCGAAGTACCACAGGATCATGCATACCTAGACTGACCCGAGTTTTCCTTATGACAGAAGGAACATGATAGGAGGGATGTGCATGCAAGGCATGTAAGAGAATAAATAGAAGAGTGGAGAATGCGAGAATCTCTCCAACAGAGAACGGGCAGAAGTTCGCGAGCTTGATTCTAAGGAAGCATCTGATAAACCTTGTCAAGGCCGCAACAAAGAAAGAAATATCTGAGAGTTTTCAAAGAACGAGACCTGAGAAGAAGACCACGAGCTTGATTCTGAGGAAGCATCCGATAAACCTCGTAGAAGATGTGAAAGAGAAAGGATCGTTGAGAATCGACATAAATTCCCTAGTGATATCATGGCTTGGCACGGGGGTGGCTAGAGCGCTAAGAATGAATGCCTCTGAGCCTATGGTTGGGTGGAAAGGAGAACACCCACCGTCAGTTAGTTGGCTGCAACCTGTAATATATAAGTATTCTCATATCCTGTGTTATTGAACTGTAACAATGAATTAAAGTTGGATATCCTATGAATGTTTTCGGGATTGTTATTGGATAAATCCGTAATTGCAGACACAAACCGATCTCCCTAGATCCACCTGGATCTAGAACAAATCAAGATAGAATAATACTCTTTCCCTAGATTTTAACTATTGAATTAAATAGGAGGCAAGAACCACGAACATACCTTATGATCGCTTCCTTTGGTCTTTGTTGTTCCAGCTTCGCTCCAATGCTCTTGTGCAGACAAGACCATGACAACTCAAACCCATCGAAGTGAAAACAACTTAATATATTCAACAATCAATCTATGTATATGATCAAGGAATTATACAATAAAGTGAACTTAGCTTTATGGGAAAGGGACATATTACTGTATCATATTGATGGAAAGAAAAGATTACAACCTGAGCCTTGATGTTGCAAACCTCCTTTCGATGGCCCTTGGCTCTGACACACACACTTGGTCACTTGCATGAAGAAGATCAACCACTTTTGATAAACTTGTTGGAGTTCTTAGCTGCTATAGCATCAGTCCTTCACATAGTCTTTTCACCAATTCTCCAATGTCTTGCTTAACCTTGTTTGCTTCTAAAATTTTCCATGAGAATCCCCTCAATATATAGGAGAGAATGAATTAGTTACTTGGATAATAATGATCCCAAAATATCAGGAAATCTAGTACTTAGATAACCATTCGAATGCCATCTCATCCTTCTAGAAGATTCCCTTCTAGAAGCTTCGAGAATTCATCTTTTTCCCTTCTTTAGAAAGAGTTCGCACCCTAGTAGTTAGACACAGTGCAAACTTCTCGCACCCTGGCTTAAGGTAGCCTGCGAGAATCATGCATTATCGCAGGCAAAGGTATTAGCAGCCTGCGAACCTTCCTCCAAAATGTGATTTATGGAAAGAGATGAAGGTAACTTTTCTCAGGAGAAAGTTCTAATGAAGAGCCTGAGTACACCATTATCAATACATCATCATGACGACCAAAATCATGGGTAACAGGGATGTGCATGTTGGCTTGATAATTAGACTGTATCCCTTTATATTTTCTTGATTGTGTATGTAATAAAGTGAGGAACTATATGGTTTGTACACATAAATGCTCGAGCCCTGTAGTGACTCAAGTTTAAGCAGAAGAACTATGAGTTCATCAACCTTGGACATAGTTTCCCATATGCATGGAGACACTCCCAACTATTTCGAGTCTCTTGGGAAAAAGGAATTTGTTAAGGAGAAAGAGCGCAAAGCACATGCCAGTTCCTAAGTCCTTTAGAACTTATGATACTCAGGAAGGATAGCAAGATTCAAGCCTTGAAAGGGGATACCTTTCCGTTCGGAACACGAGTGGATGAGATTTGTTCGGGAGGACCCATATGACCAACACCTAAATACCTTAGGCTAATTCTAATGGAGCTAAGACTTCCTGGCTTCGGAGCTCTGGAAGTCCAGGAATTCAGAGTATTTCCGACCTTACTAGACTTAAATTGGTCGAAGGTAACCGAGAGATTCAGTTACCGACAAGTTGAACGATAATGGATGGTTTCCCTAGTGGTTAGGTGAACCTATGTTACTGTATAAAACCAATATCCAACTACCCATCGCGAAGTAGCGCGAGCCACCGATCGAGAAGTTCAGGGGATTCCCTCAGTCTTTGGATCTATATCGAGATGACTTCGGTGAAGTTCCACTTCGGGAGAATGGAGAAGCTATAGCATCAAACTTCCTGAATGCCAAAGTTACGAAGTAGCGGAGACCGTTGATCCAAGGGGCATGTGGACCAACCTTGGTCGCGAGATCGAAGGGCTTGAAGGATGGTTAGTCTAGAGTGACGTAGTGCAGTTGCATCACCCAGGGTGATGTGGACCCAATTTTGATGTGCCACGTGTCACTCGGATTTGTGCGTATCCCATACCTTATAAAAGCTTTGAAACGTGACACATGTCACCCCTGACCCTTACACGTGTCAATATCTAGTACGAGCCGCTTAGCCAAAGTGATTGGTAGAGTGAGACGAACTCCGAGAGTCTGGGACTTCGGGGCTCTAGAGGATTTGGGAGTAGTATTGTAAATGGACTAGAAGGATCGAAGGTCAGAGTCACGTGGCAAGCGTACGGGACTTCGGGACTCCGGGTGGTCTGGTGCGGAGATAGCAAAGAGGCATAAAACAACGAAGTTTTGAATCCATATACTACCAATATTATAGAGGAATATTAACTTGCAAACCAAAGCTCGGATTAGAGCCTAGTAGCAGTCATTAGAACGCTACGGGTAAGTAGAAGAGGATGAAGACCTCAGGCGAAGGATTTGAGTTATTAAGGAGAGATAAATTTTGATTCCCCATCCCTAGGAAAGTTACTCAGGTGTCGGGTGTGTTACACCGATGAGAGGGGGGTATTTTTGCATCCTTGCCTTAGTTTCATCAACCCTTTAGGTCACTAGAGACGTCTCCTCTGGGATAATCTTGATACACTCCTAAATAGAATGGGGTTTCCTATTAGGTTGACAGTGATAGGTCACCCCCTTGTTACACCAATCTTGCCTGACTTGGCTTGGGATTTGGGAAAGTACAGATTGTGCGATAAAATTTTGGCATCATTGTCGAGGAACACTGAGTCAATTTTTCTCAATGACTCTTTTTCGGTAAGCCTTTCCCTCAAAGCCTTTGTCTTACGAAGATTACCTAATGACTCCAATGAGGGTGATCCCTCATCCATTTTAATAATCCCCAAAAGGATTATTTGGCGACTCCACTGATGAAAACTTGTAGAGGATGTCAATATACACCTTATTATCCTATGGTTCCTATTATCCATATGGCCTCTGAAGAAATTTTTGTCCCTTTAGAATTGCTCAATATCCAGGGAGGATTGCATGATCTCCCAAAAGAAGTTGTTTCCTGGATACCCAAGTTTTCAGGAGAGGTTGGGGCTTCCGGTAACACACATTGGACTAGATTCTGTGAGAGTTATGAGTTTAATCAATCTGAGAAAGAATATCCTAACACATTTATGAGACTTTTCTTGGCCTCACTCACTGAGAATGCCAGAAAATGGAGTGCTAAACTCCCAAGTAAGAGCCTCACAACCCCTAAGGATTTAGAACACATTTTCTTGAAAAGATGGGGCATGACGGAGAATATAACTTCTATTTATTCTCAATACCTAAAATTTGCAAACAAGAGGATGAAGATGTTACAAAATTCAATGATATATTTAACCACCTACTTTTCCAAATTGAGCCCAAATTTCAGCCAAAGAGCTCTATTCTCCAACAATATTTAGATTCCTTCCAAGGAGACTTCCAACCACCCTCAATAAGTGATTTCCTACAAACCTCAAGGAAGCACAATGTGGGGCTTGCTGGGTTGAAGAAAATATTTAAATAAGAAATTCCATATCCCAAGTCAATCTTTTGAACAACCAATATGAAATCTTATGGTTTGATGAGGAAAACTGATGCAGACCCCCCTTCGCTCCTAAGGGTTGTTCGACCTCCCGGTCTAGGATCGATCAAGAAACCGAGTCTCATTGACTCTTCAGTCCCTCAAGAAACTTCAATCAACTGAATAGGCCCCCCTTCTTCTTAAGAAGAAGGCTCTATGGAACCCGCGGGCTTCACCTTAACACTTTTAAATATTCAACGTATTCAGGCACTAGATCTCTTGGTTAAGCCCCTCCCTCTACGTGACCAAGGCTGTGAACAATCGCCTAAATGAAAGGCGCTTCATGATTTCGCGTTTCACGACTTCGCATCTCACGAAGTTCATTTGCTCGTCCTTCCAAACCCTGAACTTGCGAGTTCCACTTGTCAGATCAACAGTCCACAATCCCCATAATCCAATGGTCCATATGTCCTTTTCACGTATCGGGACTTCATGTTTCATGAAGTTGGAAGGATGATCAATTATCTCCTCGGATCCCCGATATCCTGAAATTCATGTGTGCCAGATCAACAACTCACAACTCCCCATGATATGATGGCTTAGATCAACTCTTTGTGAATCGGGACTTCACATTTCACGAATTTTGAAGACTTCTCACCTCCCTTCTTCCGATATCTGAACTCCCGATATCTCCCTGGGAAATCAACGGTCCATATTTCTCCTTCGATCAACGACTGGGATAAAATTCTAATTTTGCGATTCGCAAGTTCTTATAACTCTGCCTTTTGACTTCTTTGAGTCACGAGTTAGTGAAATGTTGATCTCTCACCATGTGTCCCCCTTGACGATGGACAGTTCCGATGATTTCAGAACTTCGTAAGTCTGATTCTCCTGTACACTTTCAAAGCTTTAATGTTAGTGCACTTTACCTTGATCAGATGACTATGATCCTTAGACATGCAGGTTGGATGGCTGATATCCTTTCTTTGTGCTCTGACCGAACGAATGAGATATTTTCTTTGGTGCTCAGATCGAACGGTTGAGATCTTTCCTCCTCTACACTTGATCCTCGTTGTCTGGATGCTAATTGGACGGTCCAGATCTCTCCCCCTAAGCTTACGCTTTCTTCAGACTTAGAAGATTTTCAAAAGATGAAAAGGCTTCGACCTTTGTCCTTACCGCGAGTCCGTTTCTTGGGTCTCATCCACACTTCTTGTAAAGTGTTATCCCTTATGAGATTGATCTCCTCAAAGGTTTCGATCTCCCAAGCACTTCTTTCTTTTTTGAGAAATTCGTCAAACTTAGATTTAAAGATTTCTTGAAAATAATTCTTCTCGCCTTCCTAGCATTCCTCTGTTCTAGTCCTTCGACTTCTTATGGAGTTGATTCGACACTGAGTCAAATTCTGGATCTGTGCAGTCCTTGCAGCATATTCTTATGCAAGATCTAGATTCTTGCGGATGACTGTGCACTTCTTGCAGTAGTCACTTTGCACTACCTACAAAGGAAATCTTACACTATTTCTTCTGAGATTTACGAGTCGAAACAAACCCTGTCAATGCACCCCTTGCGGACTCTTTGCACATATTGCACCGGCTCACGAAGAAAAGTGATATAAATTTTATGCAAGCATTTCAAAGCTACATACACTTGTAGCAAGATTCATTGATTCTTGAAAAGATTAACGACAACAATAGGGAAACTGCAAACAATATTCACACCATACATTGGATCAATTTTCCTTTGTTATCTTCATTCAAAAGAAAAACTGGCTATAGCTAAATCAAACAACAATTACAAACTCAAAATTCTCCTACCAACTCACAGCTATCGTAACCTGTAACAACCCTTGATTATTAAGTATAATTAATTTAATAATATAGTCCTAAAAGATTAGCTAAACTGTATTTATGTCTTAAAATAACATTTCCAATTGATTATTATTAAATAGTTGTTCATGATGGTTAATGATTGATTTAATTATTAATTAATTCATTAATTAATAAAGTATTAAATTATTGGTGAATAATAAAATATACTATTAATTTAAGTTACGTTCCCGAAAATGGAAACATATTAAGGAATGGNTAACATATTAATGGATGGATAACATATTAATGAATGGATAAGATATTTAATGAATGGATAAGATATTTAATAATGGGATAAGGTATTAGGTAGGGGAGTAAATGAAGGGAAGGCGGTGAAGGAGGAATAAGGGGGGGAAGGAGTTGGGAGGAGAAATCATTCTACGAGAAGTTGGCCATGATTTTGGGAGAGCTCTGAGTATTGCAGAGAGCCGAGAAGGGCTGTGAGATTGGTGTGCTCAGATTGAGGCACGAGTTTTTCTGGTTGTGACATATTGAACAGGCAGGCACCGGGTTGCTAGAGGTTTTGGGCAGGGAGGGCCAGGATATCCGTAGATATCCTGGAGCTAGGTCGTTTTCCTAGTTGGCAGGGTGGACAATAGTTTTGGGCAATTATTTTTCTGTGTTTGCAACAGGACTGGACTGTGTAGCAGGTAGCAGGAGAGCAGTAGAAAGGCAGCTGGCAACGGAAATTAGCATCAGAGTTAAGGTATTCAATTAAAATTTATGCATTGTTTTAATTAGATTTATTACTCATTGATAAATTTTACTTGCGTAAGTGTTCAGAAAATTTGGAATAATTCTTCTTTTATAAACCTGGTAGAAATTGCTGTACATTTGGTAGGATTTGGTAGAATTTTTAGATGTTAATTTAAAACCAGTCATTACATAACCCTTCTTTAGGGCGTACAAGACCTATCTTTATACAAAATAAACAAACTAACTGCTACATAATTGTGGTTACATCGAGACTAGGGTTAAACTCCCAGGTCACGCGTGCTCATTCTGTCTATGCATGTGATATTTCCTTTTATTGTTTTCTATTAGCTTCAAAATATTTGCAGTGCTGGCTATTATTCGAGACTCCATATTTCTCCTCAGGCACTGAGTTGTCTTGCCACATGTACTTGCTGACAATGCTCCTGCATCATACTCCCCAGGGAAAAAATTCATTGAATCCTTTCCATGAGCTCCTGCATCGAGTTTCCATGCTTTTGGATATCATCTTCACTCTCCCAACTGGCATCTTCTATTCGATGTCCCTTCCACTTGACCAGATACTCAAAATAGGTCTTCCTTCATGTCTTCTTACTAATCCTCTGATCAACGATCTTTTCCATCTGTGGTTTTTCTGCTATAGGAATTTGTTTCTCCCACTGAATCTTCTCTTGATCTGATGAACCCTTTGTGTCATCCTTCCTATAAGGATACAGGTCTGATATGTTGAATATGGGCGATATGCCCACATCATCTTCTAGCTCGATCTCATACATGTTTGCATCAAACTTCCTCAAGATCTTACATGGCCCTATCTTCTTCATCTTTAGCTTGTTATATGTCCTCCTAGGGAACCTCTCCTTCTTGAGATGTGCTAGAACCTGATCTCCTATTTCAAATTGAAGTTCTCTGTGATGTTGATCAACTCCACGTTTGTACTCTTCACTAGAATTCTGCAACTTCCCTCTCATATGGCTATGGAGATTCTGCATTTCTGCAGCAAAATCTTCTTCTCCAACACTCTTGATCTCACTTTGTTCCAAGTCTCTCAACTCAGATACTCCCCTGGGTTGCATTCCATACAATATTTGGAATGGGCTCTTCCCAGTGCTCCTGTTTGGTGAGCCGTTGTATGCAAACTATGGTTGTGGTAGAATCTGATCCCACTGATTATGGTGCTTGGTGACCAGACTCCTCAATACGTTTCCCAAACTTATGTTTACCACTTCAGTCTGTCCATCTGTCTGATGGTGATAAGATGAGTTGAAGGAAAAATATGTCCCTAACTTCTTCCACAATGTTCTCCAAAAATGACCAACAAATTTCATGTCTATGTTCGAGACAATGCTTTTGGGTAGGCCGTGAAGTCTCACAACTTCCTTAAAGAACAGATTCACAGCATGTGTTGCATCACTGTTCTTCTGGAATGGGATAAAGTGTGCCATGTTTTAAAATCTATCCACCACCACAAATATGGAATCACATCCTCTTTGCGTTCTTGGCAGTCCCAACACAAAATCCATGCTTATTGCATCCCGAGGCCTCTCTGGTATGGGCAATGGTTGATACAATACAATGTTCTATCTTTTACCTTTTGCATGTTGCAAGATTCTACATCTGTTCATGAATTTTATCACATCTATTCTCATACTTGGCCAATAGTATGAACTGCTCAACTGTGCAAATGTATTATCATGGCCGAAATGTCCAACCAATCATCCACTATGTTTTTCCTTCAAAAGGTTATCCCTCATTGACCATTTTGGTATGCACAATTGATTTCCCTTGAACATCAATCCCTCTTGAATCATATACTCTGTCCACTGGATTCTATCTCTTAGCACAATATTCACACATGCTTCCAATGCTTCCTTGAAATCTGGATCATCACTGTACATTTCCTCAAGGTGTTCAAACCCTAAGGTCTTTACCTGAAATTCCTGCAGAATCAACCATCTCCTGCTCAATGCATCAAAAACTTTGTTAGCATTTCCAACAATATGTTTTATGACAAAATCAAAATTTTTCATAAACTCAATCCACTTTTCATGCCTCTAATTCAATTTTTCCTGTCTGGTTATGAATTGTAAATCTTGGTTATCGCTATACAAGAAAAATTCTTCTGGGACAAGGTAATGTCTCCATTTCTTTAGGGATTGGATTATGGCATAAAACTTCTTGTCATAGGTGGATTATTTTCTCTTAGTCTCATTCAACTTCTCACTGAAGTAAGCAACAAGTATATTTTCCTAGCTCAAAAATCCTCCAATTACAACGCCACTTGCATCACATCTCACCTGAAATGTCTTCTCAAAATTTGGTAAGACCAGAATTGGTTGCTCTGTTATTTTCTCCTTAAGTATATTGAATCTCTTCTCGGCCTCCTCTGTCCATTTAAAAGACTTGTGCCTTTTCTTCACTGTATCCATCATTGGTGCACAAATTCCACTGAAATATCTGATGAACTTCCCATAGAAACTCGCTAATCCATGGAATATTCTTACCTCAAACATGCTCCTGGGTGATGGCCATTCTTTGATTGCTTTCACCTTCTCCGGATCCATCTTCAGTTCATTTGAAGAGATCACAAAACCCAAGTAAATGAGTTTTGTCTTCATAAAAGAGGACTTCTTCAGGTTTATCAACAACTTCTCCTGCTACAGCCTCCTCATCACTAGTGTCAGGTGCCTCAAATGCTCCTCCTTAGTCTTGATAAAGATCAATATATCATCTAGATACACAACCATGAACTTTCCAATGAAATATTTTAGTATTTCATTCATCAACCTCATAAAAGCACTCAGGGCATTGGTTAAGACAAATGACATAACAAGCCACTCATACAAACCTTCATTTGTCTTAAAGGCTGTCTTCCACTCATCACCTTCCCTCATTCTGATTTGGTGATATCCACTTTTCAAATCTATCTTAGAAAATAAATTTTCTCCACTTACACAGTCCATCAAATCATCTATTCTTGGAAAAGGGAATCTATACCTGATAGTTATCTTGTTGATGGCTCTCGAGTCTGTACACATTCTCCATCCTCCATATTTCTTTGGACTCAACACAGTTGGTACTGCACATGGACTCAAGCTCTCTCTGACCAAACCCTTTTCTAACAATTCATGGACTTGGTTCTTTACCTCCTCACTCTCTCGAGGTGTCAGTATGTACACTTCTTTGTTTGGTAGACTTGCTCCTGGTATCAAATCAATATGATGGATGATACTTCTGATGGGTGGCAATGAGTTAGGCAGATCATCCACCACTATGTCAACAAAATTATCTAATAATTCCTGAACTTCTTCAGGAAACTCATCTATCAAAGTACTAGTAAGGATAACTCTCGGTTTCCTCACCACTACAAACTTCATCTCCTATTCTTTCTTGACTTATTTTAGGAGTTCCTTCCCGCTCATGAGAAGTATGCTTGTGCTGGCTTACCCTTTCACTTTCTTCTCTTCTATTGGCAACAACATGTGTGTCCTACCATTCTTCTCCAAGGTGTATGTATTCTTCTTCCCATCATGGATGTCATTCCTATCAAACTGCCATGGTCTTCCCAACAAAATATGGCATATATCCATAGGAATTACATCACACATAATTTCATCTCTATATCCTCCTATATTAAATTCAACCAAGCATTGTTTAATAACCATTACCTGGTGTCTTTTATGCAACCATGAGACTTTATATGGCTATGGGTGTGCAGTTGTGTCCAGCTCCAATTTCTCCACCATATCCATGGATACTAAGTTATTAGTTCTCCCACTGTCAATGATCACTTTGCATACTCTGTCTTTAGTCTTGCAAGCTGTCCTGAATAGACCGTTCCTTTGTACTGGCCTTTCAACATCTGCCTCTGGTTTTAAGAGAACCTTTCTCATCATCAGGGATGTTCCATCCTCTGCTCCTTCTGCTTCAACATTCCCTCTTTGTGATTCCGAAATGTGAGCTTCTCCTCCTTATTTCTTTTTCTCGAGGAATTCCCAAGACATGTGCCCTATCCTTCCACAGGCATAACACCTTATTCCTCCTCTGCCTCTTCCTCTAGAAGAGTTTCTTCCACCACCCTGTCTTCCTCGGGAACTTCCTCCTCTTTCTGAGTGACTGTGTGGAATTTTAGCCTCATCCTTGGAATTATGCGCTTTGTCATGGAAAACTCCCTTGCCTTTGTTCAGGGCTAAGATTTTACCTCTACCGCGTTGGCTTTGTTTTCTGACCAACTTCTCTTCTATCTTTAGCGCGAACTGATAAGCATCCTCCACTATCCTTAATGAAATCATGATGAGCTCATCCTGGATTTCATACCTCAGGCCATTTATATACCTGACAACTTTTTATTCATCCCTCTCTCTTTGTCCAACTCCGATGTTCAACTTGTAGAAATCCTCTTTGTATTATTTAACTGTCATACCCTTCTGTCTCACATTCTGTAGCTTCCTGAACAGATTGATATGATAATATTTGGGCATGAATTTAGCCTTCATCTTGGCTACCATTCTGTCCCAATTCTTTATCTTTTGTTTTCCTCTACTTCTCCTCTTAGCCTCCAGTTCATCCCACCACAGTGCTGCATGTCCTTTAAGCCTGGTGACATCGTGTCTGACCCTTTTCTCCCCATCGAAATCTTCATAATCGAAATATTTGTCCATGAACCTTATCCAATCCAGCAACTCTTAAACATCCAAATTTCCTTCATACATTGGGACGTCTATCTTGGATCTAGCACCCAATCTAACAACTGCTCTTAGAAAGCGTTCTTCGACAACATGTTCCCCTACAACTTCTTCGTCTTCTACATCTTTGCTCTCCACATCACTGACGTCTCCAACATCATGTGCTCTTCTCTGCACTGCTTCCATCGCTTCCAACCTTACACGAAGTTCTCACATCCCTCTTTATACAACACGATTGGATAAAGGTGGCTCCCCTCATCTCCTCAGGGGCATTGTGTTGAATGTGTCTGACACACAAAGTAAAAATTTGAGTTATTTTTCTCCTTCGCTTGAAATCTACAAATGAAAATCAGCTCTGATACCACTTGATGCATACCCCCCTTGGCTCCTAAGGGTTGTGCGACCTCCCAGTATAGGATCGATCAAGAAACCGAGTTTGATCGACTCTTCAATCCCTCAAGGACCTTCAATCAACTGAATAGGCCCCCATTCTTCTTAAGATGCAGGTTCCAAGGAACCCGCGGGCTTCACCTTAACACTTTTAAAGCTTTAACATATTCAGGCACTAGCTCTCCTGGTTAAGCCCCTCCCTCTACATGACCAAGACTGTGACTAGTCGTCTAAATGAAAGGCGCTTCATGATTTTGCATTTCACGACTTCGCGTCTCACGAAGTTCCCTTGTTCCTCCTTCCAAACCCTGAACTTGCGAGTTCCACTTGTTAGATCAACAATCCACAATCCTCGTGATTTAACAGTCCAAATATCCTTTTCACATATCGAGACTTCATGTTTCGTGAAGTTGGAAGGCTGAGCACTTCTCTCCTCCGATCCCCGATATCCCAAAATTCATGTGTGCTAGATCAACGACTCACAAATCCCCATCATATGATGACTCAGATAAACTCTTCGCGAATCAGGATTCTGCGTTTCGCGAAGTTGGAAGACTGCTCACCTCCCTTCTCCCGATATCTCCCTGGACAATCAACGTTCTAGATTTATCCTTCAATCAACGGCTGGGATCAAATCGCGATTTCATGATTCGTGAGTTCTTATAACTCTGCATTTTGACTTCTCTGAGTCACAAGTCAATGAAATGCTAATCTCTCGCCATGTGTCCCCCTTGACGATGGATGGTTATGATGATTTCAGAACTTCGTAAGTCCGATTCTCCTGTACACTTTCAAAGATTTAATGTTAGTTCACTTTACCTTGATCGGACATCTACGATCCTTAGGTGCACAGATCGGATGACTAAGATCCTTTCTTTGCGCTCTGACCGAATGAATGAGATATTTTCTTTGGCACTTAGATTGAATGATTGAGATCTTTTCTCCTCTACGCTTGCTCCTCGTTGTCTGGATGCTGATAGAATGGTCCAGATCTCTCCCCCTGATCTTACGCTTTCTTTAGACTCAGAATATTTTCAAATGATTGAAAGGCTTCGACATTTTTCCTTCCTGCAAGTCCGTTTCTTGGATCTCGTCCACACTTCTTGTAAAGTGTTATCCCTTCTGAGCTTACGCTTTCTTCAGACTTAGAAGATTTTCGAAAGATGCAAAGGCATTGACCTTTGTCCTTCTTGTGAGTTCATTTCTTGGATATCATCCACACTTCTTGTAAATTGTTATCCCTTCTGAGCTTGATCTCCTCAAAGTTTTCGATCTCCCAAGCACTTCTTTCTTTTTCGGGAAATTCGTCAAACTCATATTTAAAGATTTCTTGAAAATAATTCTTCTCACCTTCCTGGCATTCCTCTGTTCCAGTCCTTCGACTTCTTACAAAGTTTCTTCGACACCGAGTCGAATTATGGATCTGTGCACTCCTTGCAGCAGATTCTTACGCAAGATTTGGATTCTTGCAGACGACTGTGCACTCCTTGCAGCAGTCACTTTGAACTACCTACAAAGGAAATCTTACGCTATTTCTTTTGAGCTTTACGAGTCGAAACAAACCCTGTCAACGCACTCCTTGTGGACTGTGTGCACACCTTGCACCGACTCACGAAGAAAAGAGATTTAAATTTTATGCAAGCATTTCAAAGCTACATACACTTGTAGAAAGATTCATTCATTTTTGAAAATATTAACGAGAACAATAGGGAAATTGCAAACAATATTCACACCACACATTGGATCAATTTTCCCTTGTTATCTTCATTCAAAATAAAAACTGGCTACAGCTAAATCAAACAACAATTACAAACTCATAATTCTCCTACTAGCTTGCAACTATCGTAACCCTTATTTAGGGTGTACAAAACCTGTCTTTATACAAAAGAAACAAACTAAATGATACCTAATTGTGGTTACATCGAGACTAGGGTTAAATTCCTAGGTCACGCGTGCTCATTCTGTCTATGCGCGTGATCTTTCCTTTTATTGTTTTCTATCAGCTTCAAAAGATTTGCAGTGCTGGCTATTATTCGAGACTCCGTATTGGTCCTCAATCCTTGAGTTGTCCTGCCACATGTACTTGCTGACGATGCTCCTGCATCAAAAACTTGGAAGAATAAGAGCATCATCTCCCAGAGATACTAAAGGTAGAAGATCACACTAAATTGAATACTTTCCCTAAAATGACCGCCCCTTGGAGCACACGATTTTTAAACATGGAAGATATATTCATATTTTCAAAACAACATGAGCCCCTTGAGGATATAAGTCCTTTTGAAAACACCATCGAATATTGGGAAATTGAGGAAAGAGACCTTGAAT
>ML851393.1:0-23110 GCA_009831015.1 Picea engelmannii
TTAGTAAGTTCTTTCCACTGCTTGAAGGTTGTATGGAAAAGGAAAGATTAGAGTAGAATCTGCACAATCAAAGTTTAGAGTAGCATAGTTGGGGATGTTATAGTTTGGTTGACTTTAGAGAAGTTTAGAGTAACATAATTGGGAATGTTATAGTTTGGTTTTCTTTAGAGCCGCATAAGTTGAAGTGGTATAATATCTTTGTTAGAGTATGTTATGGAGTAACCTAGGGTAGTATAATATCTTTGTGAGAGTATGCTATGGAGTAACCTAGGGTAGTATAATATCTTTGTGAGAGTATGCTATGGAGTAGCATGGCCTATACTGAATGATTGGGGATGTTACAAAGTGGTATCAGATATTTTGTAGAGTATGTTATGGAGTAGGATGGCTAGGATGGCCCTACATACAACAACTATCAATTGGATCTAGTATGATTCTTAATCCCATTTGTTGTTCGGTGCAGGATGATCTAATATATCAAAGCTCGTTGGCAATAAATGTCATGACTTCTTTTAATTCAACCAAGGTTAGGGAGGACAACTATTGTTGCTTCTATGTGATATGGGCTTCACTTTCTCATATTTTATCATCAATAGTGTGTGTGGAGGTGTGTCTAGAGCTTGAAACTAGAATTGACCACCCTTGAAAAGTTTGTGTTCAACTCTTTCCCCCATTTTAATTCCTCTTTCTCCATCTCTATTTTATATTGCAATTCTTGACTCTTTATTGAAGGTTGTTGGGGCTCAAGCTTTTGCATTTCCAGATACTTGACTCTCTCCTTAACCTTGACAAGCTTTCTGGGGGCGGGGGTTATAACTGTATATTTTTGTATGAGGGACTTGTTCAAAAAATATTTCAACTGTGGTAGTCAATGAGGAGTGCGGAGTGACTATCAATGTATGAGATTCCTTGATCTCTTTATGTGCAACTTTAATCTCCTTGTAGACCATTATTTCTTGGTGAAGTTGGTCGTGGGTGTCTCGATGCAAGATGATTTTTTGTACGTGTTGTCGTAGTTCTTCATAATATAGACTGAGGTCCCGATGCCTATCCCCCATTTCGGTTATAAATGCAGCCATATAAGTGTGTAGGTATTTTGAAGATACTTGCGCCAATTCTAGGTCAGTGTTGGAGGAGTCAAAAATCATTATGGCCAATGAAACGAACTGAAACACTCATCTCTTGATACTTTTGCTTGGTTATTTCGAGCTAGAGGTGTTGACTATCATCTACTATCTAGGCATTGGGGTCTTGTCTCATGAAATACTCATCAATTTTCCAAACAATGTGTAGAATTTGTTCATTACCTCTTTTTGCATGATCTTCTATATGACCATTTTCCCTTTGATCTCATTGAAAAGTCTTCGGATGGGTGCAGAAATATGCCCCTCTACCTTTGTTGGCATGCTGGTATCTRACCCTTTACTGCTACCATAATTGAGTTCCACTGTGTGCTTGACGGACGTCGAGGGTTGCTCCTCCTCGATGGGTGTAGGGTGAACCTATAGCAGGGGTGTTTGAGTGTGGGTTTGGTCATTAGGATTCCGCCTTGAACCTAGGTTGATTTGTGTGATGAATATATTCAGAGGTGGAGTCTGCACTGATCTTGTTTGTGTCTTCTTCCATTTACGCCCCTTATCTTCATCATCTTCCCGGTATGCATCAACATGAGCAAAAAGGGTTGTTTTAAATTTCCTCGAGGTGTCTCCTCTTGTTGTTGTTCAACGATCGATTCATTGTCCTTCCGTTGAGTTTCTTCTACCCTTTTCTTTCCTATCACCCTTTCTTACGCTTTTTCTCTCCTATCACCTTTTGGTTCACGTCTCGTGCTGCTCAAGCCCTTCATCAAGTGCTGCTCAAGCCCTTCATCAAGTGTAGGCTTAATGTCGTTGGGTCATTCTTCTACGTCCTATTAGATATCGTCTTCCGTGATGAATAATGGAAACATTGGTTTTTTTTTTCTTTTTCCCGTGCTTTGATTAAATAAAAAAATTATGAAAATTACATTCAAAGTTGACGTACTCTTCATACTTCTTGTTATTTGTTGTGTTCTATTAGCCGCTTGAATGAGATGGGTGTACGATTTATGATATTCATTGTTAGTCATTGCCCGAAGTTGCTTGTGCTTCATGTACTGCAGTGTGAGGAACTTGGGTGCCGAAAAGGATTGTGAATCGACTGCATCATCCTCATGGCCTGGTGGGGGCTTCCATGGAAATATTGCAAGAAACAATATGAAAAAGCTATAATGAACAAACTATAATGAAATTATTTACCTAACTCATGTGCCTCAAGACAATCTTCAACAAATTTTTTTCATTAAGTATGTATCCCAGGACATCCGGACGCCTCCGACGCATTGTTCTTCCACAACAACTATGTTGATTGGACACTCTTCCTTGTGTCACTCACATTGTAACTTGCATGCAAGTAGCTATGTAGTGAAGTGAACATGTTGGTTATTGGTTTTCGAAATCAGAACCCTACAGGATCCCCTATGCATAGCATACTTGGTGTCAATCTCCATCCTTGGCTTTTATTGCTTTTTTGTGTACTCTCCCTCCATCAAAAAGACAGAAACTTGGTGCATGGCATTCTTGTCAACTAGGTATTTCCTGTAAAGCCAAAGGAGTCCACCATGCGTTTTACTGAGTAAGAATACACACAGTGATGGGACATCAACTAGTGTGAGTACACTTGATTGCTTGAGGGGCTTGGCCCATTGTTGGGTGACCAGTCATTGTTTTTTATCTACCCCTTTGATTATATATGCATAACTTCCAAATTGCAACTCGATGACTTACACTTGTTCTCGAACATTATAGTATGCATACCCATCATCCTCACTACCCCTATCCTCTTCGTAGATCCATAGGACACTCACATAGTTTAAAAACCTTCCTACATCTTAAGATTCCCATATAAACTAGATCTTATGTTCAGTCCCCGAGGAATTATCTTCAATCTCTTTTATGCATCCCTATCTAGCCATTTCATTCCCTCACCCCATAGCTCTCAACATGCACCAAAAAAAATTACACAACAAATTCTCCAACACATATATAGTGCACTCTAAGTTGTAATGTGCACTCTCATTCTCAGCAACAATACTCTCTTAAAGCATCAAGGCATTGAAAAGGACACATCTCTAGCGATTATAACATCGACGAGGCCCTAAATATATAGGACTCCCTCTCTATTATTCATTATATACATGCACAGTTTAGCGATGACACCTAGATCCCCTATCAACCACATAGGGTAGTATCCACCATCCTTTTCGAAGCCTCAATTGAACTATCACAAAGATTTCTAACCTCATGAAAACACTAGGGTGATTATGACAATATAAACACCATTCATCCATATGCATAGACTCCACATTATAGAACCTTCATTATTTATTGATAAACATTGTATACAAACAACTCACACTCTATAGAGGATTATCACACTTGTAGCATGAGACTCTTCATTTTTTTCTTGCATCATGCATAACTCTTTTACATCTTACATTCGGCACCAAAAATTCACTCACCCTTCAAGGGTATCTTTCAAGTGATCTTCACCTAACCCTAGTTTTATATTGGTTATTGTTTGCATGAACATAACTCAATCAATATTGTAGTGGGGTATAATTGGGGGTGAAAGGGCCCATAGTAGAGTAATAATAGTGGAGATCATTCAATCTAATCTAGACTAGGTCTACTATATTATTAAATAAGGTCCATTATAGTAGTTCAACTTATTGAACAAATTTAATGGGACCTCATTAAAAAAGTTCTAATACTTAGTTAGGAGGTAGATAGTATTATATGAATAAGTAATAAATAAATATAAGAAAAGTAATGAGTATGATGAATATTACTATAATTGGGTCTTATCTCATTAGGAGGTAGCCCCTTCAAAAATTCAATTGAATGGGGCCTCATTAAAAAAAAGTTCTAGTACTTAGTTAGAAGGTAGATAATATTATATAAATAAGTAATAAATAAGTATAAGAAAAGTAATGAGTATGGTGAATATTATTGTAATTGGGTATTATCTCATTAGGAGGTAGCCCCTTCAAAAATTCAATGAATGGGGCCTCGTTAAAAAAGTTCTAGTACTTAGTTCGGAGGTAGATAGTATTATATAAATAAGTATAAGAAAAGTAATGGATATGGTGAATATTATTGTAATTGGGTCTTATCTCATTAGGAGGTAGCCCCTTCAAATATTCAACTCAGGAAGAGTGGCTTCCTTCCATAAAATTATTGTGAGGTGTTTTCCTAGAATAGTGATTTGATATTCATAAAATATGGATCACTGTTATATTTTTCTTGAATAAATTATATAATATTTTATATTCATATTTGAGGCACCATACAAGTGGTATCATAACTCCTTCATTTTTCTTTCCAAGGAATGAAAAAAAAGGGCCAAGACACTTGATCAATTTCTATAAAATTTGGTGAATTTTTTTCGAAAAACATTTGTAGATATGAGATCCCGGTAAAAAAAATTCATGCACGGGTACACTGCACAACAAATATATTTTGACTATGATGTTTTCATCAAGCCATCCCCATTGGATATAATATTTTTAGAGGTTAGGTTTGATTTAGTATATTATATGTTTTGTTTTTTATCATTATATTTTTCATTATAGCCATTCGAAATTTTTGTTTTCAAACCCTAATGGATTTGGAAATTTGCAATATGCTAATGTTTATGAAAGAATCTTTCCAAGATTATTCTTATATTATATTTTTATTCTTCATGAATAAAGAGTATAAAAATGAAATATATAGATAGTATCATTTAGAGGATGAGTGTGATGATTGGTGTATGGGAAGGTGTCAATTTTGGGATGATAATTATTTTTGTTTTTTATTTGATGACTCTAATATACTTTACGAAAAGAATCACAAAGAGGGAAGTCAAGATCTTGTTATGACTATTGGTTTTTAGTATGCATTTGGAGCACCATTTTCAATTCGTTATTGATTTCATGTATATTCAAATGGTAGTAAAAATGAGAACCTGGAAATGGGACCCAATTTTAAAGTGGATCTTATGGAACTGGCCAGTACTTGTACATGGAACCTTGGTTCTTTGTCTTAGTTCAAAATTGCGGTAAACGATTATCCATATGACCCTAGTATATGGTTGTACTCGGAAGTGGAATGTAATGTAGCTAGGGGGTGATGGCCTTATCTCTGGTTGAGCGGTTAAAAACCAATGTTCATTGACCTTTTACCAACAAAACCCCAAAGGTACCAACATATTCAAACTTCATTCGAAGATGGGAAAAGGTCTCACCAATTATTCTATGAGATCATAGAGATCATTATTCTTGTGTAGGGTATGAAGAGACAACACATACAACAAACCTTGATAGTTAACCATTGATTAATTCATTCATTCATAGTTGATTGATAGATTGCTATAAACAAGAATATAAATGACACACATCCAAAAAAAAATAACACATGAAATGAAAAGAGAAAGGAATTTAGATTCCATTCATGCATTTCAACAACATTCACGTCTAGTTACATGCAAAAAGACAAAGTCTACTAAGAATGCATCAACTGTCAATTAGTTATCTTTAAACAATAGACTTATGACTATTACAAAACTAAAGTTGAAACTTTTACTCTATTCCTTCTTAGTGTCTCTCTTAAAATATTGAACTCTCTCCATACTAATAAATTCTCAACCCTTTACATATCCACGTACATCCCCATATATTTCACATGGCATGGAAACCATAAATAACTTGTCGCATAAATAACTTACTGACTAGACATAGCCTTGACCAAATTAGTAGGTTTGTTACAAAACCAGTTACAATGATTCTCAAAATATACACTGAAATATCGTCTACATGCAATCTATTTTATGTTCTCAGATGAAGTAAAAAAATGGGTTTGCTCATAGTGCAAAATGGGGTTGGAAATTTTAATACAAAATAGTTTTAGTGGGCGTAGTTACTACTTGGCTGGCATAAAATAAGACACATGGCTCCACTCCATGCATATTTTTCAGGGTGGGTGCATTACTACCTTATGGCACACACGATATTCAAACCTTAGGTTGTAACAGGTCCCCAACACTATTAGTTGGCTCGTCCTTGAGTCAATGAACTTGTTCATGGAATGATATAGGAGATTGACAAGAATGTTATCATGAGTTCCTAAACAAATTCCTTGAAGTGACTGTCAACATCATTAAAATTTTCTTTGAGCTCGTGTTTCAACTTGTAGACATCCTTGACATCACTCAGTGTGGTCGTTGGTGTGTGAAGGTTGATCTATTCCATATTTTTTTCCATCAGCGATATCATTGCTTGCACTGCCTCTAATTGGTGATAATACAATTCAGCGTTATTGTTTGCATATAGTACGATGCCTAAGATCATTTTTTATTCAGTGTGGGATGTTGTAATCTCTTGAAGCCTGGTGGCAATAAATGTCATCTCCTCTTTTCATTCAACTAGGGGTAGGGAGTGTTAAATATATCTGTAACCTCAACAATATGTGACTGTACAATGTGACTATACACTACCTTTGTCCTAACCAGCTATATGATTGTTTCTTGATTTTCTTGATTTGTTGAATCTTATTTAGCTCAACTCTTTCCTTTAATGAATTGTGCTTTTCTCATTCATGTTATCCAATTTTTCCTTCTTTGTATTATCTTCTTTGCTTCTCATTTTGTCATGGTATCAGAGCTTAGGAAGTAATCCTCTCCACAGTTCCTAGAGAGCATCCCAATCATAAGAAGAAGAGTGCAAATCTTACAATGTCTCGCAAATGTAACCACGAGATGTAAGATTCTTCACAAAGCTTGGAGAACAGTTCGAAGTCTGAAGTTCACTCAAAAGATTATTGGAAATAGAAAGTGCGAGGAAGTATAGATGCAAAAGAGAGAAACACTTAAAGATCCACGAGCATTTAAAATAATTCATGAAATTCTGTCTTAAGGAGAAAGTTTGAAGAAGTAGCAAATGAGAAGCTACTTTAGTCGTAAGATTGGACGTGGGAACATATCTGATCCTTTAATCAAGCTTAGAAACGACGAGCCCACAAGTAAGGAGAATTTTATTTTTGAGCCATAAGATCTGAGCGAGACCAAGATCAAACGTCAGATCAAGCAAATATTAAGTTAGGACCAGATCTAATTGGAGATAGATCGATGGTGGGGAGGTATTGTGGGGATCGAAAATGAAATTAAAGTTTCAGCAAGTTGTCAGACCACAATCACTCAAGATCATTGATCTTGTCATATCAACAAATCAACAACGAATATTGATCTTGCTATGAACGACCATCTTTGCATTGCAGGGATTGGGAAAAAGATTAAAGCATGAGAAAGTTGTGAGCCCGCAATCATTCAAGATAATTGATCTTGTCCCATCAATAGATAAATGATGGATATTGATCCCACAATGGATTAGCATCTACTCTTTGCAGAGATCGACAAGGAAATTAAAGAGTGAGCGAGTTGAGTCTCCATAATCACTCATCGTTGTTGATATTAAAGAAAGTGACACACGAAAGGCGATCTCGGGATGAAGCAAGAATAAGATGAGGATTAAAGGACTCCCGAAGATCTGAAGAGACGAAGCATATCCAAACCGTTGAGCGAAGTGGACACGTGGCAGGAGATCCTGCACTTCAACAATAATCACTTCAAAAGAAAGAAGGATACAAGAAGCCAGAAATCCTGAAGGCCTGAAGCTTAGAGTTTATCTTTACCATCCATCAATAAGGACACACGATGCCAGATCCCTGACTTCAGAGAGTAATCACTATAGAAGGTCTGGTGGAGAAAGATCTACCCAAACTCCCGAAGTAAATCTGATCCTTTGAACGTTGTGGTCATGTGTCCACAGATATGTCACTTTGGAAGGTTAACACTTCGGAGGTTTGTGGTGTTGTTCACCTTGGTACACCCAATCCCAAAGTTTCGAAGTAAATATCAGTCATCCAAAACAAGAGGACACATGGAGGCAGATCTCTCACTTCGCTGGATTGCATGAACAAGTGGAAGTAAACTCTTGAAGTAAATCTCCACTATCCAAATCAAGAGGCTACATGGAAGAAAATCTCATACTTCGGAGAGTCGACACTCTAGAGGATTGGGCGTATTAGTAAATGGAAAATCCAAAACATCAGAGTTTTGAAGAAGATCCTTGTCATAGATCTTGACTGGAAATTGAGACCGTCGATCTCTTCCCTTGTTGGCAGGTTCACGAGTTCGGAGGTTTGTGAGAAGTAGGTAAGAAAGGACCATCACCCAAAGTCTCGAAGTAATTGAGGAACATTGATATCAATTCAATGAGGACACTCAATCTTTGAAATAAGAGCATTATTTCTCCATTCAGCTATTCAGAGGAATTGAGACCTTTAGCATCAAAACGCCTGAAGCCCAAAGACACGGAGTGCCTTGTTTTTAGCCCCTGGTCACATGAGAAGCTAAAATTCATTTTTTTTTCTCTCTCGAGTAAACTCAGAAAGCCCAATTCCACCATTATAGGGGCTACACTTTCCAAACAAATTGTCTACCCTGTGTTTTTTCAACCCAAAGTTACACAACAGATTTTGTGGACCTAGTTTTTCGCATAGGAAACAAGTAAGCATGCAAATCTCACACAATTTTTTTCTCTGTTAAATTCTTTTTTACAAGATGGCCACCTCTAGAAATTTAGGACCAACACAAGGATAGATTCTACTTGGAAATAACTATGAGTTTTGGTCTCTTATAATGAGATCATTTTTACAAGCACAAGAGTGCTGGGATATAGTGAATCTTGGATACGTGGAACCAGATCCAACATACCTTGTAGCCATGACCAATCAACATGGAACTACTCAAGAAACATAGAGGAAAAAAGAGAGTAAATCCAGATTCTGGATTCAAAATTCAGTGGATGACTCTATTTTCTCAAAAATTACAGGTGATGTTACTTCAAAACAGGCCTGGGACATCATAAAATCATCTTACCAAGAAAATGACAAGGTCAAAACAATCAAACTGCAAACCTTTAGGACACACTTTGAGACTTTAAAAATGATGGAATCTGAAAACGTTGATCACTTTATGACCAAATTCATGGGAATTGTAAACCAGATAAGATTGATTGGTGAAGCTATCCTTGATCAAATTATTGTTGAGAAAGTCCTTAGAACCCTACCAAAGAAATTTTAAATGGTTGTTACATCCATCCTTGAATCCAAGGATCTATCAAATTTTTCAATAGATGAATTAATGGGCTCTCTATTGATACATGAGACCAAACCCGTCTAGAAGATGAGTCAATAGATAATGCCTTCAAGACTCAATTCTCCTTCAACACTGGGAGAGGTAGATTCAGAGGCAAAGGTCACCAAGGAAGAGGGAGAATTCCAAGTAAACATCAGTCAAGTGAAGGTCAGATACAACAAAATCATAATCATAATTTCAAAGGTCACAAACAACAGAACAAAAATCTGAATTTCCAGGCTCAAAGAGGCAGAGGGAGAAGGTCAAATAACAAATCCAGCATACAATTCTATTACTGCAAAAAGTATGGGCACTATGAATCTGAATGTTGAAAGAAGCAAGCAGATTGGCTCTCTGAAAGAGAACATATCTCACATCATGAAGGAGAAACCTCAGAAAGTATGTTTCTCTCATGCCACAAGACTGAAGAATAACATAAATATCTATGGTTGTTGGACAGTGGATGTAGCAATCACATGAAAGGTAACAAATATTTACTCGCATGCATTGATTCTTTAATTTCATCTGATATTACACCTGGAAATGATTTCTTAGTCAAAGTTCAAGGACACAATACTCTACCTATTCTTACTAAACAAAATGTAAAGAAAGACATAAAAAATGTCTATCATGTTCCATATCTGAAACATAATATGTTAAGTGTAGAAAAGCTAATTGAAAATGGCTATAAGGTACTTTTTGAACAAGCTTCATGTAGGATATATGATAAAAGCCCCAGCAGAAAACTGATTTCTGAAATCCACATGACTAGGAATAGGATGTTTCCCCTCACCCTCAGAACTGCAAATCTGATCCAATCATATGAACAAAGTGCATCCACCCCCAATGAAACTATGGTTTGGCATGCAAGATTTGGAGATCTTCCCTTTCAGATTCTAATTCTTCTACAAAATCACTCCATGGTGAAAGGTCTACCAAACTTCAAAGAGCAAAATCCCCCATGTGAATCTTGCATCCTTGGAAAACATAAGAGAACTAGTTTTCCACAGTCCTCCATTAAAGGCAAACAACACTTAGATCCAATTCACACTAACCTATGTGTACCAATGCAACAAAAAATCAATATGTGGTAGCATTTATTTTCTAACATTTATTGATGAATTTAGAAGGAAAAGTTGGATCTATTTTCTCAGACACAAGACTGAAACCTTTTCAAAATTCAAAGAATTCAAAGTTGAAGCTGAAAAACATAGTGGAAAATATGTAAAAGCTCTCAAGTCAGATGGAGGAGGAGAATACAACTCCAAATAATTTACAAATTTTTGCAAATCACAAGGCATCATAATGAAAACTACAACCAGGTATACTCCACAACAAAATGGAGTGGTTGAAAGGAAAAATCAGACAATAATGAACATGGAAAGAAGCCTTCTCAAAGAGAAATGTCTATCAAATCTATTTTGGGTTGAAGCAGTAGCATGCTCAATTTATCTCCTGAATAGATCTCGAACCACCAGTATCAAGATGAAGGTCCCTCAAGAAGCATGGAGAAAGATAAATGTTGCTCATCTCAGGATTTTTGGATGCAAAACATTCCCTCACATACCTTCTAAACTGAGGAAGAAACTTGATGATAGAAGTGGGAAATGCATTTTTGTTGGCTACAGTGAGACATCCAAATCCTACAGACTCTACAATCTGATTTCAAAGAAACTAATTCTCAGCAGAGACGTGAATTATTTTGAAAATCATTTTTGGAATGAGTCTGAAAATCAACCTATGGATCATTAAAATCCAATGCTACTAGTTCTTGAAAACGTAGAAAATTTAGGACAACAATTACCTCCACCTACCCTTCCAATATTGCAGGTACAAGGACAGAGTGAAAGATCTCAGGATAACTCAACTTCGGGAAGAAATTCATCCTCTGAACTTCAAAATCAAAGAAATTGAATTTTGAGTGAAATCCATCAGCAGTTGGATGACATTGATCAACACAACATTTTTGCATTAATGTCATGTCAACCTACATATTTTAAGGAGGAATCTAAAGAGCCACATTGGGTTCAATCCATGAACCAAGAGATTGAATCCATTGAGAAGAACAAGACATGGGATCTTGTTGATATTCTGAGACACAAGAAAATTATTGGTGTCAAGTGGGTTTACAAAACTAAACTCAATGAAAACAGACAGATTGAAAAACATAAGGCAAGACTCGTTTCCAAAGGATTTTCACAACAACAAGGTATTGATTATGGTGAAAGTTTTTCTCTAGTAGCAAGGTTGGACACTCTAAGGACTCTCTTAGCCATAGCAACTGAACACAAATTTCAAGTTTACCATATGGATTTCAAGTCATCTTTCATGAATGGTGTCTTAGAAGAAGAGGTTTATGTGGATCAGCCACCTAAATTTGAAGTCACAAAGAAGCCAGCCAAAGTGTATCGGTTGAAGAAATACTCGTATGGCTTAAATACAGATTCAAGAGCATGGTACAATAGAATTGATACTTACCTCATGAAGAGTAGTTTCAGCATAAGACAAAATGAGCCAACTCTTTACACCAAAACTAATCACCATGATAAAATTCTGATTTTATGTTTATATGTTGATAACATGATATATAATGGAAATCTTGAGTTAACTAGTTTTAAACATGCCATGCAATCTGAGTTTGATATGGCAGATCTTGGCATAATGAAATATTTTTTGGGGATTGAGGTTGACAAATCAACCAAAGGAATTTTTTTCTGTCTTCAAAATCATGCAAAAGACATCATGAAAATATTTTGCATGGAAGACTGCAATCCAACATAAACTCCTATACCACTAGGCACAAAATTGATCAAGAAAGATGAAGGCCTTACAACAGATTCTACTCTGTACAAAATTTTATTAGGCATTTTGTTGTATCTTACAACAACTCGGCCTGACAT
Source organism: Picea engelmannii (assembly GCA_009831015.1). NCBI lineage: Eukaryota > Viridiplantae > Streptophyta > Pinopsida > Pinales > Pinaceae > Picea > Picea engelmannii. The sequence goes on from ML851393.1 coordinate 12,153, forward strand.
TATGTATGCAACCAGCTTTGTTTCCAAGTTCATGGAATACCCCAAAGATTCTCACTAGAAGATGGTGAAAAGAATTATGAGATATGTTGTAGGCACAATCAATTTTGGCTTATGGTACACTCAGCCTAATGATAATGATCTCTCTTGTTACATAGACAATTATTTTGCAGGAAGCCTAGATGACAGAAAAAACATCTCATGACATGCTTTTCACATGGGCACGAACCTGATTTCATGGGCATCAAAGAAGAAACCCATTGTATCAATATATTTTGCAGAGGCGGAGTATGTCATTTCTACCTTAGCATCCTGTCAAGCTATGTGAATGAGAATAATATTGAATGATATGTCACATACAGAAAAGGAGTGAACTCCTATATTCTGTGACAACACCTCAACAATTTCTCTATCCAAAAATCATGTATTTCACAAGAAAATAAAACATATCGACACTCATTTTCTATTCATACGTGAGCTAGTCAATAATGGTGACATAACACTTCAATTTTGTGGCTCTCGAGATCAACTCGCAAATATTTTTACGAATGCACTAGGAAAATTAGTTTTTTTATTTTCAGAGACAACACTTGGGAGTTATCAATGTTGATGTTTGTAACTGTTCAGTTTAAGAGGGAGTGTTAAATATATCTGTAACCTCAACAGTATGTGATTGTACACTTTGACTGTACACTTCCAGTTGTCCTGGCCAGTTGTACGATTGTTTCCTGATTTTCTTGATTTGTTGAAGCTTATTAAGCTCATCTCTTTCCTTTAATGAATTGTGTTGTCCTCATTATTGTTTTCCAATTTAGTCTTCTCTGTATTATCTTCTTTTCTTCTCATTTTGTCATGGAGGAAATGACTTACTGTTTCTGTGTGATATGGGCTTTAGTTGCTCAAATTTGATCATCAATAATGTGGACTTCAGGGGATTTTGATGTTGTGTCTAGTCTAGTCTGAAGGTATATTCGAGCACCTTTGCAAAGTTTTTGTTCCACTCTTTCCCTCATTTTAAATTCTCTTTTTAAATTTTTGTTTTCTCCTCCAATTCTTGACTCTATATCAGAGGTTAATGGATATTTTTCTACAAAACAAAGTTCTTCGCTTCCAAATATTGGACTCTGTCCTTAGCCTTGCCAATTTTTTGTGGGGGTGGGGAGGTTTGAAGTATCTTTTGTTGTATGAGGGACCTATTTAATTTTTTTTTAGAGTGTTCTAATAAATTACGAGTGTGTAGTGATTTATGATATATGAACTTCTTTGATTTCTTGATGTGCAACTTTAATCTCCTTTCATAACACTATTTATTGGTGGAGTTGGTCCCGGGTATCTCGATGCACAATGATTTCTTGTACATGTTTTTGTTGTATTATTTCATAAGATAGACTTAGAGCCAGATGGAGATCCCCATTTCGGCCATATAAGGTTGTAGGTATTCTAAATTTACCTGCACCAACTCTAGCTTGATATCTGAAGAGTCAAAATTCATTTCATCCAATGGAATGAAATGAAACACTTATCTCTGAATATTGTTGCTTGGTGATGTATGACTAGGAATTCTAACTATTGTATATTATGTTGTTGGGGGAGCCTTGGTTGATGTAATACTCATCAATTCTCAACATAATGTGTCGAGTTTGTTCATGGCCTCTTTTTCCATGATCTTATACATGCCCATTTTCCCTTTCATCTCATAGAAAATTCTTGGGATGAGTTGGCAAATATTTCGTACTACCTATGTTGGGGTGTTGGCATCCATCCCTTTACTTCTGCCTTGATAAAGCACCATTGTGTGCTTTATGGACTTTGAGGGTCTCTCCTCCTCAATGGGTGTAGGGTGAATATCTAGTAGGGGAGTTAGTGTGCATGTTTGGTCATCAATATTTGGTCTTGAACCTAGGTTGATTTATGTGGCCAGTATTTTTAGAGGTGGAATCTGCACTGGTCCTATTTGTGTCTTCTTTCGTTTGGTCCCCTTATCTTCATCAACTTTATTGTATGCATCAACACACGTCCTTGGGCCTGTGGGTCATTTTCACTTTCATCGAGATGTCTCCCTTTGTTGTTATTTGGAGATCAATTCCTTATCCTTCTGTTGAACTTCTTCTACACTTTTTGTGTCATGTTGCCTTTTGGTTCATGTATCAAATTGCTCAAGATCTTCATGAGGTGTATATTTTGTTGGTAATTGACGCAGTCTTGTCAATCATCTGACATGATGCAATCTATTTTCAGTTTTATTTTATGTCGGTTAGTGCTTAGAAATAGATTGTATCACTAAATAATGCATGCAAAATGCATGAGTAGTTTTCTAAAATAAATTGTTTTCTATGAGGTTATGTATTATATTAAAGATAAAGGTTGATCATAGTTGAACGTAGCCTTTCTGTGCAACTACTTGAATAATAATTTCTTATTTCTTTATGCATGGATTGTAAACTTGATTCTATGATATTGTGATTTAATCGTTTGCTATATTGTTATGCTATTCTAATTGAATGATTATATAGTCCATGGATAGTCCTACATAGATACTTCATTTGGTATCAAAGCTAGTTGTTGTTTTAGGGTAATCATGTCAAACTCTAATTCCTTTCCCATTCCAAAATTTAATGGAAGTTATTATGATTATTGGTGCATAAAGATGATGAACGTTTTGATAGGGAAAGATCTATGGAATATTTTATAAACGGGTTATGCAGAGCCAGAAGATTGGACCACTCTTACTGCAAATGATATCGTAGCTAAGAAGAATGCTCAATATTTATTTCATATTCAAATTTCTCTTGATAAAAGTATGTTTCCCAAAATTGCAGGTGCAAAGAAAGAAGAGGATGCCTGGAAGACTCTACAAGAATATTACCAAGGGAGTGATCAATTCAAAGTTTTCAAGCTACATACATTGAAAATAGAATTTGAGAATTTTAATATGGTAGAAGCTGAAAATGTAAGTGATTATTGTGTGAGTAAAAGATGTAGTCAATAAAATGGCTACTCTTGGAGAAATTGTGGACAAGGAGGTTGTGACTAAAAAGGTGTTGAGGTCTCTAACACCAAGGTGGAACCATGTTGCCATAATTATTGAAGAAAGTAAGGATTTGTCTACTCTTCAGTTTGATGACCTAGTTGGATCTCTTATGTCTCATGAAGAAAGATTGATAGATCCATTTGGAGAAAGTGGCGAGAAAGTGTTTTCTTCAAAATTGCAAATTAAAAAGAGTGAATATGCTAGCACTAGCAGAAAAAGAAACCAAAGCCAAGGTAGATGTCAAAATCAAAATTATCGAAGAGGAAGAGGTAGTTCAAGAGGAAGAGGTAGAGGCAGAGGAACATTTGATAAAATATATATCCGGTGTTATTATTGTAAAAGGTATGGTCACTTTGAAAGGAATTGTAGATTAAAAGAAGGTAATAATAACAAAGGTTTTAATTAATATCAAGAAGATTATAAATCCTCTCCAAACAATTTGTTTTTATCTTATGACAAAGATGAAAATGGCACTAAAGATATTTGGTATTTAGATTCAGGAAATAAGGATCTCTATTCTACAATGGATGAGAGTTTCAAATCGAATATCAAGTTGGCTGATGAAAAAGCATTGGAGGTTTCTGCAAAAGGATCTATCGAAGTCCATACTAAAGAAGGTGTGAAAATTGTTAAAGACATTTATTACACTCGACAATTAAAGCATAATTTATTGAGTGTTGGAAAATTGTGTGAGAAAAATTATAAGATGGTGTTTGAAAATCAACAATGTACAATTTATGATAAGAATAGAGGAAATAGGGTGGTTATAGTTGTGCCTATGTCAAAGAATATGATGTTGCCATTTATGTTTGGAGAACATAACAACCATCTTGCCAATATGGCATATGAAGAAAAAAGTTGGTTGTGGCATCTCAGGTATGGACATTTGAATTTTCATAGTTTGAAGATTCTAACATAAAAAGAATTAGTTTATGGTTTTCCTAAGGTTCAAGAACAAAAGGATATTTGTGAAGGATGTGATAAATGAAAACATGCAATAGATAAATTTTCAAAAGGAAATGCATGGATGGCCCATTATCCACTTTAGTTAGTTCACTCAGACATTTGTGGTCCTATGCAGACAAAGAGTTTGGGTAAGTCATCATATTTTATTACTTGTATTGATGATTACTCACAAAAGTCTCAGGTTTATGTTTCGAAGACTAAGGATGAAGCCTTTGATACATTCAATAGGTTTAAAGCCCTTGTGGAAAATGAAAGAGGTTGAAAAATCAAGTGCTTAAGGACTGATCGTGGAAGAGAATTTCGTTCAAAATATTTTCAGAATTATTTTTATATGAAGGAAGTCAAAAGAAAACTCACCACTTCTTACACACCTCAACAATATGGAGTAGAAAAGAGGAAAAATAGTACAGTGGTGGAAATGGCAAGAAGTATGTTACAAACCAATGGATTAATCAATTATTTTTGGTGTGATGGAGTTGCTACATTTGTATATATTATCAATCAATGTACCACAAGTGAACTTGATATGATGGCTCCATATGAAGCCTGGTATAACAAAAATCCTAATGTTAATCATTTCAGATTCTTTGGTTATGTAGCCTATGTCCATGTAGTTGATCAAAAGAGACAAAAGTTAGATCCAAAAAGTGAGTCATGCATTTTTGTTGGATATAGTGAACAAAGTAAGGCTTATAGGTTGTATAATCCCCTCACTAATATCATTTTTGTGTCAAGATATGTGATTTTTGATGAAGGGGGAGTTTATGGTCATAAAAAATGCCACGATCATATGTCTAAATCTGTTTTGGATAGGGATATTATTGATGATATTGATAATGAGAAACCAACTAATATTTCATTTCCAAGTACCCCCTCATCTAATTCTTTAGTTCGAAGTGCAATAAAAACATCAAACTCAATTTCTCCAAGGAAGGTAAGAATATCAAGTGACATTTATCAAAGGAGTAAAATTCCAGCACATGAAGAAAATCCAATAGGTGAGCCAATAAATTTTTCTTTACTTTCTAAGGCTAATTTTGAACCATCATTTTTTGAAGATAAATGTACTAATGAGTTTTGGGTGCAAGAAATGAAATAAGAGATAGACTGTATTCACGGGAATGATACTTGGCAGCTTACAAAACTTCCACATGACAAGAAAAATATTGGTACTAAATGGGTCTACAAGACTAAGTACAGTAGTGATGGGAGTGTTGAAAGACACAATGAAAGATTAGTTGCTAAATGCTTCACACAGAGGTATAGAATTGATTATAAATAAATATTTGCACTAGTAGAAAGACAAGAGATTGTTATAATGATGATTTCATTAGCAGCTCAAAAGAAATGGAGCATTCATCACATGGATGTGAAAAATGCCTTCTTGAATGGGTACTTAGAAGAAGAAGTCTTTGTGGAACAACCAAAAGGTTTCAAAGTGAAAGGAAAAGAACATCAAGAATACAAGTTGAAGAAGGATTTGTATGGCCTCAAGCAAGCACCAAGAACATGGTATGCTAAGATTGATGGATATTTTCAGGAGAGTGGCTTCAATAGAAGTAAAAGTGAAACAACACTTTAATACAAACAAGAAGGTAATGGTATTCTTATTGTAAGTATATATGTTGATGACTTATTATATATGGGTAGTATTTCTAAGATGAATGATGACTTCAAAATTCCTATGATGAATGAATTTGAGATGAAATATTTGGGTCTCATGCAATATTTTCTGGGTATGTAGGTTTATCAAAATGAGGATGAAATTTCCATTTGTTAAACAAAGTATGCAAAAGGTATGTTGAAGAAATTTGATATGGTAGATTGTAAACCATCCTCCACTCCAAATGCTCATGGAATTGTGTTGTGTAGAGATGATGGTGTTGAAATAGTTGATCAAGAAACATAGATAAGTATTGTTGGAAGTTTGATGTTTCTAAACCACACAAGTCCTGATATTTCTTATTCAATTTCTCTTGTTTCAAGGTACATGACAGATCCATCTGAAATACATATGACGAAATACAAGAGGATTTTGAGGTATGTGAGACGAACTCTATTTTTTGGTATTTATTACTACACTTCTAAAAGGTTTAATCTTGTTGGATTTAGTGATTCTAATTAGGGAGGTAGTTTGGATGAACAAACGTCTACATATGGTAATTGTTTCTATTTTGGTTTGGGTTTGATTACTTGGAGCTCAAAGAAGCAAGGTATAGTTACACTTTCATCCATAGAAGAATAGTATGTTGTAGTCACCTTAGTAGGTACAAAAGCATTATGGCTTAGAAAAGTTATAGAAGAAATTGGAGAAAAACAAATTCATCCTACAATGATGTTTTGTGATAACACTAATGCCATCAAATTGACCAAGAATCCAGTCCATCATAGCAGGAAAAAACATTTTGATCTAAAGTATCATTTCATTAGAGATTTGGTGCAAAAGAAGGAAGTAGAACTAGGGTAAATAAAGATTCAAGAACAACTTGTAGACATTTTAACTAAGGCATTTGTTAAATTCTAGTTTTTAAAACTTCGAGATTAGATTGTGAGCCCTCTCAGCATCAAGGGGGGGTATGTTGGTAATTGATGCAGTCTTGTCAATCATATGAGATGATGCAATCTATTTGAAATTTTCTTTTATGTAAGTTAGTGTTTAGATATAGATTGTTTGACTAAATAATGCATGCAAAATGCATGAGTAGTTTTCTAAAATAATTTTTTGTAAGATTTCAATCAGGAAAAACTAATTGGTTTTTCTATGAGGCTATACATGGTTATAAAGATCAAGGTTTATCACAGTTGAACGCAACCTTTTTTGCAACTACCTAAATAATAATGTATTATTTCTTTATGCATGGACTGTAAACCTTATTATATGATATTTTGATTTAATCGGTTTCTATATTGTTATGATATTCTAATTGAATGATTATCTAGTCCATAGATAGACATGCATATATCCTTCATATTTAATGTGGTTGGGCCATTCTTATATGCCCTACTAGATATTGTATTTAGTGATGGCTAGTGGAAACATTATTTTTCTTGCCTTTATGTCTCTCCTCTAGTAAATAAATATATTATGAAAATTGCATTCAAATTGGAGTTATTATTCATACATATCCATAATACTACTTGGTATTTTTTGTGTTGTATTAGCCGCTTGAATGAGATAGGTACATAGCATTTCTGAAATTCCTTATTACTCAGTGCCTAAAGTTGTGTGTCCTTAATGTACTACAACATGAGGAAATTGGGTGCAAAAAATGATTGGAGGTTGACTGCCTCAACCTCGTGGCCTGGTGGGGGATTCCAAAAAATTATTGCGAGAAACAATATGACCAAACTATAATGAAATTATTTACCTAAGACATGTTCCTCCATGCAATATTAAAAAAAAAAAATTCATTAAGTATCTCATTGAGACCATATGAACACTTTTGACGCAACATTCTTCCAAAACAAATATGTTGATTGGACACTCATCCTTGTGTCACTTGCACAGTAACTTGCATACAAGTATTTGCTAGCGAAGAGAACATGTTGGTCATTGATTTTTGGAATTATGAACCCTGAGGATCCCCTGTGCATAACATACTTGGTGTAGATCTCCTTGTGGGTTGCATCCTTGGAATTTCATTCTTTTGTTGGGTTCTCTCTCTCCATAAGAAAGAAAAAAACTTGGTGCATGGCATTATCATCAAGTGTGTATGGCTTGTAAATCCAAAGGAATCTACCATGCATTCTACCAAGAAAGAATCAAATGCACACAATAATAGCTTGGTCGTGACAAAACTATGGAAAATACACTAGTGTGAGTAGACTTGATTGTTTGAGGGGCTCAACCCATTGTTGGGTGACCACTAATTTTTTTTTATCTAGCCCTTTGATTATCTATTCATAATTATAAAATTGCAAATTGATTACTTACACCTAGTCTCTGACACTATAGTATGCATACTACAACTAGGGAATATTTCCTAAGTGAGTGATTTGTAAACTTCCATGGACATTCAAGGGAATGGTTCATCACAATAGATCTAATAAAATACAAAAATATTTAGTATTAGGGTTATTTTTCCTTTAGATCTCGAGAATATTTGGTTTTTGACTTTATGCTTTTGCATTAAATCGATAAAATGTGTAAAATATAGAACACTAAAATATATTCACACCATCCACAAATAAAAAAAAGACATGACCTAGGAATCCCATTACAGGATAAAACCAAAACAGAAGGTGAGGTTTCTTTGCTCTCTTTTCTTTGGTATAGAGATGATGCAAGTATAAAAAAGGAGGAACTCTTCTTGGAGTTGCCTCTGGATTGTGGCTTGCATGATTGCTATAGATTCTCTCCTCCTTTGTTATATCACAAAATACCACTCTCATTCTAAACTATGGAATAAGATATAATGCAAAAGAATGTGGCCCGATATTTAACATAGTGTGATAGCCATGTAGGGGTAGGGTTTTGAATTCCTTAGCCTTCAATTTTGATAAGGTTTTTTACCTTCTAGAACGTTCATATAAAATACAATACATGTCTAACCTCAAATGTCTAAGTAATGGAGGGTGACATGGAATCCACTCACATCATGGTGATTAATACGACATGTCAACTTGAAAGAGTCATAACTTTATTATAAAAACTCTCATTAACAAACAATATACAATGTGATGTGTAGGATATAAAATATTCCTTCATTATAATATTTGGAAAAAAAAGTGTCATCTAATGCCTCAAAATGGATCTAGAATATTTCAAACAATTTTTCGGACCCAAATTTCGATATTTAGACTAGCCCTAAAATGGCCCTGGAAGCTGATTGGTCAAAATTTTTTCAACCAAAATGTAACGAGATAGATGAAAAATAACATAATGATCCAATTTGGATCGTTGAGGGAATTTGAAATCTATATTGGTTGGCAGTGCAAGCTCGGACATCTTTTGTTCCTTGACAACCTTGGATTTTTCATGTGCATGGGGTTTACTTGGGGAGGTCATTATCCTATGTGAAGGCTTAGCATGTCTAGGTTCCTTCATTATTACTCATTGTTGAGGATCTCTATGTTGAAATGAATATGGAGACCAAGTATGTGATCAAACTTTGCTAACTTTTGATACTCTTCACTCAAATTTTGACTATATTATGGACTTGCATTGTGAAAATAACGAAGAAAAGTGTGGTTGTAAGGATGTTAATTATGACAAGGGTGAATCCCTCCCAACATTACTAGACTATGAAGATATCATAATGGTTTTGCATAGTGACCTATACAACAATAAATATCATGCATTAGAGGTAATTACTTCCATAAATGTCTTCCTTTCCCTAAGTCCTCGTCACATGTCCTAGGTATAACTACACACTTATTTATTGTCGTATCCTCCTATGTTCTGGAAGCTAGATTTCATATCTTATGATTCTATCCTTTTGATTGGAATTTTTCATTTAAACTTTAATATTTCTTGAATTTGAAAAATCCTTTTGTAGGGTTTGATCTATCATATTTTTCTTTATTATGTTGAGATATCTAGTCTTCTTACTTATTACTTCGATCATTAATACTCCACTTAATACCTAAGTTACATTCTACTTTGGTGCAATGCATGTCAATTATGCACACCTTCTATGTTATATGTCTATCAATACAGTGCATGCAACCCTTGTGGGTCGTAATGTTTATTCACTCTAATCCCATTCCCTAACCCTTGACATTGTGTTTTTTCGGTTCTTGTGAGTGGTACTGGATTATTGTGACTAATGAAAAATGCTTGGATTAGTGCCATTTATGGTCGGTGTTTCTCATCTAGTGGCTTGACTCTTGCCAAAGTAAATTGATGTGTGGGGGTAATTTATGGCATAGTGTGTCTGGAAGTCTAATGAATCTGTTGTGTGTTAGAATTTTTCTTATCTATCGAATTCCTTTTTAAATAACACATATGGTCCTACGGATCAATCATAGGTTGAAATATTTCCTTTATTGAATCCACCACTTTTTCCCATTCATATAGATGCTCACGGTAAGCTACCCACTACTACACAAATTTTCCTTTCGATATTATGTCAAGGAAATATTGTTGGAAGATTGGTCGTTGCCATTGATGTCAACCCTAGTCATGGGTTTTGGACCGCAAGATTGAAAAAGGTATTTGGACATGAAGGAAAATGCACATGCATATACAATACCCATGAATGGATAGTATACATCATGTTGTTTCCAGTAGTATGTGGCACATCGCGTGGATCCTAATGGTTGAGGAGAAATGAATTTTTGAAGATGACAAAGTAAATTGAAGAAGGAAGTACATGTAGGCCCTGAAGATAATTAAAGAAAATAATTACAAAATAAGAAAGTGTCAAGTCGGCCCTAATGTTAAAATGAAGTGACATAAATGGTATAAATAAACATCATTATAAATTCATTTTGATACAAGTCAAATTTCAGAGGAAATAATAAGTAAAGAAGGCCGGATTTCAAGGGAGGATGAAGTCTTTTGGTGATGTGTTCTAAGGTATGTTATTTTCAGGTCATCTTACCATTTTTTCTATAATTTTTTTTCTAGAATGATTCAGATGGTGAAATCGCTATGGTATTGAGAAGACATATAAAGGTACCTTTGGTAAAAATTTCATCTCTTGATTCACTATAATTATTGAGATACACTCTGTGGAGGATAGGATTTGTGACTAGTCCTGAAGCTAGTCAATAAACAGTTGTTCCGGGTAAAATAGTCATAACTTATTCATAGAGAATCTAGATGAAGTGGGACATATTTCATTGGAAAGAGTACAGACTGTAGTTTCTTGTGTGCGAGTTTCATAATTGGATGTTAATTATTGAGCACGGGGCATTCTGTGCAAGTTCACTCTCTAGAATAGACCAGAATTGAATAAAGTCTACCATTCTTTCTATAACATCTTTTTGGGGAGGATTCAAGGAGTGAAAATTGGAGGAG
>ML851393.1:54464-69852 GCA_009831015.1 Picea engelmannii
TCAATGCCAAGTTAATATAGGTATGGTTCTAACTCATCCATGATCTCAATCACCTCTAAATCCACTTTACTCTTTACCCCTTCAATGTTCACCTCCAATTGCTCCATCATACCAATGGGATAGATTCTATATTGGTTATCCATAATGAGTTGAATGGGGGACCGCACCAAGTTTGTTTTACCCATAAACTCCCAATATTTCTTCGACAATATGTTCACATTGGATCCTAGGTCCAACATGACACTGTCAATCTCATATATTTTTATTTCAACTATCATCTTGAACTCTCTTCACATGCAATTATGTTTTCTCACCTGGTGCACATCCCATCCTTGAAGTGGGGAAAAATAGATATAGTGATTTCTTCTTCCCCCATTCAATTGTCAACATATTGGTTAACTTTCTCAAACCCTTAGTATCGCTTAATAGTTTAAGGAAGTAGAGAAAGAAATTACTTACTTGGTCCTCCAATTCCTCCTTGTAACAAGGGTTGTGTTGCATTTCTTCACATGCCAGATTTAACATATCTTCCTACATTCACTAGTCCTCTATTTCCTTTTGTTTCAGTGACTATACTTCTTTGCATCTATGGACTTCTTCCATCAACCTCTACATTATGAATTCTATCTCCTCATGCACATGAGATTCCTCCACTAAGTTTTGTGTGGCGTGCTTCCTCTAATGATCTTTGTGTTGTTTTTTATAACACATTTCACATGTGGTATTCCTCCAATGATATTTTCATTTCGCATTCTAACTTTTCATGTGTTTTGGCTTCCTATAGAGTCTTTTTTGTGTCATGAAATAATTTATTTTTTCGCACGACATCTAACATAGGAGGTTCGTGCATTGCTTCCCTAATACTCACTTCGATGTTCTTGCCCAAAATTTCTACACATTATATATCCATTCTCCTATGAATTAATCCTCAAGTTACCACCCCTACATTAACTTCTTCCTTTGGCTTATGATCTCCACGTGACTCTGTAATCACCATATTGCAATGTGCCTTCTCCTCTTCCCATTTTTCCAACAAATCTAGACAATCTTTTGTGACAGATCTGTATTGTAGAAGTACCCACAAAATACATGAAGTTTAGAATAGAATAGTAATATGTGTCCCACTTTTCCATATTTAAGGTAGTTAGGTAGTATTCCTCCACCACCACCATATCATCTTCCTCTTCCTTGACTATATCCTCCTCTCAAACCTCCTTGATATCATCGTCTATCAAAAGCCATCGTAGTCACCACCTTGCACTTCCTCTTAGACCCAAAATATATATGAAGTGTGCTCCTGGATGAAGTGAAGGGATTGAAATTGTTTTTAACATCATGCCCCATGGATTTGAAGAACTCACAAAACAAACTATGCGTACTCTTATGATATTTATGTATTATTGGGAAACAGGGAGGAATATGTCCCTATTATTTGCAAATATCACACCACTCAGTTTGAGGTCCTATAGAAAATGGATTCAATGCACCTAGCAACATGTAGCTCCCTAGCATAGGAAATGTGTTCCTATGGTAGATTATTTCTATGTGGAACATAGTACACCATGGATTCCCATGTACCAGCTTAGCCTTAGACATATCTTGTAATTTCATGGTGATATTTGTGAGATGATATTGTACCTATGCCAGTTTAGTTGATGCCTCACCACCTCCTACCGTAGCTTTGAAGCGCATCACAATTTGCGTAGCCTCCGCCTGATTCATCACCTTCTCCTTGGTAAGTAAGACTCGAATCTGGGGTAAAATTCCTGTAATAAACCATTCTCTATGGTGGAAATATTGGATCTGAAATTCCATTCTATAAAACAATATTTTGAACTATTGGTCATAGTCCAATACAGTTTCTCCATCTTGTTACTTGATCTATTTCATCTCATTTATACACTTTGATTTTGAATTAGCATTCTAAAAGTATATAAGTAGATCTCTTTTTATCTTCGTTAAGGACCTATATTGTCATGTTGGCATAGTAGACTTGTAATTCATATACCATGTCAGAGGTTTATCTCTTAAGGTAGTCTTTAGCCTTGCTATCTTACATGAACCATTTGTGGCTCTCTTCAAATAAAATGTAGCTTCAAATGTAAACCAATGTTTTTCTTCATCATCCCTTCCCATCCCAAGAAACATAATAAGTGTCAAAGTTTTCTTTGTTTTCCATACTTGATCTAGCATTCTTTCCTCTCGAATGACCACTCATTGTTGGTGATATTGATATTGATATTGATTCTCATCCTTAATATGTATTGTTGATTATGACTTCTTCTTCACTCGTATCCTCTCCTTCCCTTTCTTCTACTTTTATCTCTGCACTTTATCTTTTTCTTTCTTGTTGATTTGAAATGTCTAAGGGGGATGGTTCAAAGAGGGGGTTCTTTCATATTGTCTCATTATTTTTGGTTAAGGATCCCAAATAGATTCTTACATGTAGGATCACAATCCCATTCTCAATTTTGAATGTCTCTTCCCCTTATCACATAAGTGTTGCATTGGCATTTCTAATATGTGTGTCGTATTCTTCTGTTGTGACTACATATCTTATCATCCAAGGGAATTTTAATTTTTCTTCTTCGACCCTACTCCCACTACTCCTAATATCCTAACCTAGTACCATAATCCTAATTCATTGTCTCTTTGATGACCTCTCTCCTTTTGGAATTGTTTCTAACACATAAATATCTCTCTTACATCCTCCTAGTGTAGTCTCCTTTCTCTTCATATTGTGTATGACCCCTCATTCTTCACTCCTTGTTGTATTTTCCCCACTCTTGTGTTCTATTTTCCTCCTTAGCTCAACTCTTCTTTAATATCTCTTAGATATTTTTATCCTTCACTATTATGGGCCCAATCCTTTCCTCACCTCATTTCATCGTCTTCTGGATCTCTTCCACTTGATCCATTCCCTCTCTCTTCCCCCTCTTCTCTCAATCACCCTCCCTTTGCATGAAGGGGTTTACTCAGCCATTTAATCAAGATTCATTCACACTATCCACTTCTCCACTCATAACATATTTATCCACAAGGGAATCTCTTCCAAGATTCTTCTAGGGCCGACAATACACTTCCATTCAACAACATTGAATGATTCACCACACAAAATGGAAAACTCAACAATATCTCTTTCCTTAACTTGGTTGAATCAAAATTTGATAGATTTGTCTCACTTATAACGCATATATTTCATTAAATTGACCATATTCTCTTCCCACACCAATGATTCTTTGGATAGAAAGGAAATGTTAATCATTTTCTTTCCCTTTATCCACTCCTATAGTAAACAAGCAAACTCAAAAAATAAAATTTCATGTAAATCAATATAGAAGTACCATCGTTTCTACTTCTCAAGCTTGATCTACAAATTATTAGTATCCCATTTCACAAACTCATCTTAGTTTGCAAATATATAGTATTTTATCTCCTCCCAAGAGGATTTCCACATTATTTCTCTTCACCATGCAGTGAAAAACCTCAAGGTCATTGTAATGACCTTGACCGTTACGACCAAAAACAACTCACAACAGGTAATTTTTTTTTTTAAATCATTAGGAAAGTAATGTGAAAAATAAAAATCATAGCAACACAACTCAATGACATCCTAATGAATGAATTAAATGTGACACATTGTCGTAATCAATCACGTTGCAACCAACACATCCACAATTTAATAATGACATATAATCAACCATCATCATAAATGAACAACCACACCAAGTAACAACGTCACTCAATACTCATCACTGAAATAAATAAAAATGCAATCAATGAGTCAACAAAAGATAGAGACACATAAACATAAAAGTCATAACACATAGCACATCAATCTTGGAGAAAATTAAGACAACACTCACCAGATAAAGAATATAAAATGACTAACCCGCCCATCCTACCTTGCAAGGTTAGGACCTACATGACATATAAGGAATTCTCAAGCCTAAGTTCCCATCGATTTTCACCATTTAAGGTCTCAGGGTTGGTGCCTCTTCTAAGGAAGAAGGAGGTGTTGACTTCCCACCCGACACAATCAAGTCCAAGCCAACTAAGATAAATAACATCATCATTGATCATCCAGGTGCAAAAGGCATTATAATAATCCAACACATGTAACATAAAATCCCATGGAGAAAGAGAATTTAAATACTCAATCCATCTAGAAATGACATAAGATGAGGCACAATAATCTACTTATTTAATTCTTGGGCACAAACAAAATAACTTAACTTCTAGGAGAGAAATTAAATCATTCATCAAATTACATTAATCAACATCATTATCAAGGTGAGCACATGATACATTTCCAGGTTAACATATTCACTCATCCATCATTGCACACAAATGATCCAATCATAAGGAAATCATATTGCCACATTGTGACAAGCATAATTGTAAACTAAGGCGTAAACATAAACAAATTCTAAACTATCATACATGACATAAAATCCATTGCATTAGAATTCCAAATCTTTAACTAACATACATTATATGAAATCTATAAACAATATAATTCTAATATAAATCAAGATAATCATCGATGGAGGGTGACTATATTCATTACCTTTTAATTGCACAAAAGTCTAGGATCTAACCATCATAAAAGTTCACAAGAGAAAGAAGCCAAACTCTAAAATCATCATTAACACATGCAATTGGTGCACGTAAAGATTCTATATCCCATTTTGGAATTGAGCATGAGCCTTCAATTCAACGATTAATTAATACTTATTTTATTCAATCGACAAGTGTCCCTTTTAATTAACTTTAAGATCCCTAGGTTTTGTTTTTCTGCTAGCAAGCTTTATTCGACAATAATATTATCATTCATTTTTGTGTGCCAATGATAATATGTCCATTCTAGCAACTGTTGGTGGAAGTAAGGGTTAGGAGCATAATGGATTAATCATAGAAGAAGATTTATTTCTAAACCAAGCATACTTTATCTTAAACTGAATTAAAATTTGTAATCTAAATTAACATTGTAAACTGAAATATGTTCTAAGCTATAATTGCAATTGGATTATAAATGTAACTACATTATATTCTAAATCTTACTTGAGACTTAATTAAGATTCTAATTTATAACTATGAACTGACTTAAATTTTTAAACTCGAAGAACTTAAATACAATGAATTCAATGTCTGGGGTAAGGCATATATGATTTATTATAAGGTGTTTTTTTTTTAAATAAAAAAAAACCACTGTGGAAAAATCAGGTAATGGGAAATTTATTAACAAAGACAACTATCACCAATAGATCGTTTAGATGGCAGTTACGTTCCATAACGTCTCATTGGGTAGCATAGTCTAACAATAACATTATTAATATCCCCATCAACATAAATTCAATGTGTCTATTAATCTCATAAAATCACGACACCTTTTGGATAATAATAATAATAATCTATTTTTAAGGTCATGACCAAGTCACGCCAAATTGGTGTATGAGACCCTCTTGTTTGTTGGACAAGGGACCCCCCTCTGCCCAGCGATTTGACTGGTAAAGTCTACAGAGGTATACATACCCTACCCCCTTTTGGATTTGAACTTGTGACCTCTTAAGAGGAAACACATGTTCTTAAATATCTGAACAATTTTTTATTTCATTGAATAGAACAATCTCAATTGAAATTACCAAGTTGTTCCAGAATCCATTACAATATTCATTAATATCTAAATCCACATAAAATATTTTAACTAATCTACCAATGAAAAATTTTACACCATACCAGAACTGAAGACGAAGAATCCGAAGTGGTTGTCTCATTCTTGTGCTCCATCCAACTCATGCTTTCTAAACTTTGAGACCTTACTGGTACCTCCTAGACAATGATAGGAGTACTCTTCTTCCCCCTGAGCCCCCTGAGCCATAAAGGGGCCATGCACACAACGAGAGAAGGCTATCTCCCAGCTTGCCCTGTAAGGTTGAGCTACCACTCTCTATTCGAGCTAGGTATCCCAACTCCCACAAGAAAAATCAGTCAAGAAAAATACGACAGCATAACCTTACACATACCATCCATTCCCCTTCTCTGCCATTTCTTTTATAGAGTTATTCTTACTGACACTTTAATTTTCAAATTAAATTCATTTTATTAAAACTTAATTAGGAAAAAATTATCACTTGTACACATGTCACTCGATCCCTTAGTTTCGCCAGAGTTTCATTTAATTAATTGAATTAATTTGCCAATTTCGCTCACCCACCTAAAATTGTTCCTAAAAATGTTCCTAGATGTCCCTTTAATCCATCACATTCCCTTAATGACTGACACCTTTCTTAAATCTTAGTTGAGTTCTAATTTGGAAAGTTCTCTAGACTAGATTCCCTTCTATGTTCCACATTCCTTTTGTATTTAAATTTCCCCTTTTGGTCTAAGTTATAAATTAGCAAGTTTTGCACATAGCCAACAATTAAATTTTTGATAAATTCTTTCTCCTTTAATTTTTTAAATTTGATTTTTCTTCTTCCCCTCCTTTATTAATTATTTAATTAATTTTTTCCTTATATCCCAATTAGACCTATGCTCTAATTTCAACTAGGCTTAGAAAAATTGTTTTTAAGGGAAATTTAATAATTATTAAACTTTACTCATGCAACATTTATTTTAAGGAGGACCAAGTTAAAATGAGATATTGTTTTCTAGGTAGCTAGGTTCATTGAATCACCATTGTTAAAAACTTTGACATGCCCTTTAATATGAACTACGTGCTCCAAGGGTGCCACCCACCTTCATTCATGTTTCATGTATGCAACATGCCCTTCAACGTACACTACATGCTCCAAAGGTGTCATTCACCTCTCGACTGATATTGGTAGACATCAAACCCTTAGAGTCAATACTCCATGAGGTGACCTTGTGGGAGACTAAGGGTCTCTAAGGAATACACACCCTTCATTATTGCATGCCCCTTAGAATCTTCGTGAGCAACTGTATCAATCTTCCTTGACAACATCATGGATCTATCGAACTAGGTAATCGTTAACCTACATTTCAAGCCACGATGGGAGTGCTAGTAGGTTGTGGCAGGGCTGCCACCATACCTCTCCCTCAATATATTTGGTTATCATGCATGACCCATTTACTCCAAATTTGAGTCTTATTAGCAAGCACTTGTCATCCTGCATCCATCAACGAAAAATTTTAGTGATCCATAAACAACCTCATAATATACCAGCCATATGTCACATATGCAATAACAAACATACTCAAACCATATATAGTCCACTCCCAGACTTGATCCAGATTCCAAGGAGGTCCATTGATGCCATTTACATCCTCAACCTATCAAGAGTCCTCCACCCTCAGGGGAAACTGGTCAGTATCACCTATCGATACATACATAATCAAATAACATATCATCATATCCACAAAATTGTCATAATCCATAAGAGAAACAAAAAATCATATAATGAACCGGATCACTTGCACACAAGTGTCCTCAAAGAATAAGTCAAATCATGTGTGTGCAAGAGAAGGATGTTACATACACCCCCTCTTCTTTTAAACTTTGTCTGGAAGTTTCACAATATATAAGTGAAAAAAAATAAAGGATCTGACAATATATATATGTATAGATATTAACAAAAAATGAAAATTATTGACACATATCATATGCATCCTCCAAGGTAGCTGAGTGAGGACGATATTTGTCCCATTGGACCTTGACCTAATCGACTGTTCAACATTGTAGTTGTCGAATGTGGATTGGCTATGTCATGAGCGCACCCTTGTCCCATACCTGCAAAGAACTCATGTCAATCACATGTGTAGGATCACTAACATAATGTATCAAGATAGATACATGAAAAACATTGTTCATATTCTTAAAAGAATCAAGAAAGGCTAGTCGATAGGCCACGAGACCCTTCCTTTCAAAAAATGCGAAAGGTCCCATGAACCTAGGAGAGAGTTTATCACCCTTTCCAAAATTGATTGAACTATTGTTGGATTTCACCTGCAAGAAGAGTCGATCACCAACTTCATAACTATGGTCAATGTGATGCACATCGACATAAATCTTCAGTCTATCTTGCAATTCCTTGATCCTTTGTCTTATCATTGGTATTTTCTCTTCCATTTCTTGGATCGCTTCTAGTCCTACCAGGACCCTATCCTCAATCTGATCCCAACTCAAAGGCATCTGACATGTTCACCCGTAAAGAAACTCGAATGGTGCCATCTTAATGGTTCTTTGATAATTGTTGTTGTATGAAAATTCTATGAGTGGAAAGAACTCTTCCCAACGCTTATGTTGGTCGATCACGCACATACGAGATATGTACTCCAATTTTTTGTTCATTCTTTCTTTCTTCTTGTCTATCTCCAAGTGATATGTGGTACTAAAGTTAAGTTGGGTTCCCAAGGCCTCTTGGAAAGTAGTCTAAACTTGTCATGTAAACATCGATCCTTGATTAGATATGATCCTCTCAGGCACACCATGCATCCTGACAATATTGTTGATTAACCCTCTAGCTATGTCTAGTTCCTTATGTGTCATACACACAAGGATAAAATGAAAACTCTTCATTAGACTATCAACTACCATGAAAATCGAGTCATGCCTCCTTGACATTAGTGACATTCCAACAACGAAATACATTGAAATCACCTCCCATTTCGATTCGAGAATAGTGCATGGTTGTAGTAATCCTGGCGAATATCTATGTTAAACCTTCACTTCCTAATATTCTATACATCTTGCCACGTAGTTGACTATGTCTTCCTTCATTCCTTTCTAGAAGAATAAGGGTTCCGAGTCTTCCCTGATATTCATGACTCCTAGATCAACCATGTACACTACTCTATGATATTCATTTAAGATGAAACTTCTTAACTCATTATTGGGTGGTATGTAAATATGGTTATTATATCTCATTAATATGTGATTGTCCACAGTAAATCCCTCAAATTAGGGTACCAACATGGCGTTTTGTTCGATAAATTCCTAAACCTCCTTATACCAGTCATCGTCGTGCTATAAATTTAGAATTATTTTATGTATATTCGTCTGAATACATATCATCGAAAATATGTATGGTCTCCGACTCAATGCATTAACCACTCTGTTCATTGTTCCTTTTATGTAGGAAATCTTGAAATTGTGCTCGCTAAGCAATTTCAACCAACGCCTTTGTCACGTATTCAAGATGCTTTGTGTAAAAATGTGTTGTAAACCACAGTGGTCTGTTTTTAGTTCGAATTTTCATCCAATCAGGTAATGTCTCAACACTCTCAAGGAATACACAATGGATAATAACTCCAAATCATGTGTCGCATAGTTCTCCTCATGCTTTCTTAAATTTATCGAGATGAAAGTGATCATTCGACCTTCCTGCATCAAGAATTCTCCTAAGCCTTCCTTGGATGCATCAATGCATACCAAGAATTCCTCGTCCATGTCAGGGAATTTTAGTATTGGCATTGTCGTCAACAACTCCTTGATCCTTTGAAATGTTTCCGCACATTTCTCGGTCCATACAAAATTCTTTTCTTTCTTCTGCAATTTCGTAATGAGATTTTCTATCTTCAAAAAACCCTTGATGAACTGTCGATAATATCCAACTAAACCCATGAATCTACACACTTCTTGGACATTGATCGACACAGGCCATTCCATAGTAGCCTCTACCTTCGCTGGATCCACAACGATACCTTCGCCGGGGATGATATCCCTAAATAATGAATCTTCGATTGATAAAATGAGCATTTCAATAGTTTCCCAAACAATTTGTTCTTTCATAGACACTATAGTACCAAGTGAAAATGTTCATCATCTTTTTCCATTGTCTGAGAATATATCAAAATATTGTCAATGAATACTTGAACAAACATTTCCAATTATTCATAGAACACCCTATTCATCAAGCTCATGAATACCCCTGGGGTGTTTTTTAGTCCAAACTATTAAATGATAAAGTCATAATGTCCAACCATCATCTTAATCGTGGTCTTAGGAATGTCTTCCTCCTTTATCCATAACTGGTTATACCCTGATCTCAAGTCAATCTTCGAAAAATAGATCATCTATCCTTGGAAACAAATACTGGTTCTTGATCATTTTCTTGTTCAATTAATGACAGTCAATGCAGAGTATCCATGATCCATCCTTCTTTCATATGAAAATAAGAGGCACACCCCATGGTGACACACTTGGGCGTATAATTCCTATTTCCAACAACTACTTTAGTTGTATTTTCAACTCCTTTAACTTAGGGGTTGAGATCCGATAAGGAATTATTTCTATCAGTTCAGTTGTCGGTTTTAGGTTGATGGTAAATTTCAATTCCCTCTCAGGGGGAAACCCCAGTAACTCCTCTAGGAAGATGTCCACAAATTCTCGTACTATTGCAAGGTTTTCTAGTACTTTCGCCACACCATTTTCATTCAGTGCAAGGATCAAATATAGCTTGCATCCCTTACGCACACTCTTATGAAGTTGTAGGGAAGAGATGAACCTTAGGGAAACTCTCTAGTTCCTTCCTACAATCACATGTCTTTATCCCTAATTATTGACCAAACTCAATTGTTTCGTCTTACAATTGAGTATCATGTCATGTGATTCCAACCAGTCCATATTGATCAGGATGTCATAAGATCCTAATATCATGAGGTACTGGTTGGCCTTCCTAACAAAATCTCCCAAGTTAAGGATACAACCCGTAACCATTCCTCCAACATTTTTCTTAGCTCCCGAAGCCATTTCCATGTAGCTAAATGTGTCTTGTTCGACTTCCTTTACCCTAATTATTTTTAGCACTCCACCAGAAATAAATCTCTATGTAGCAATTGGATCTATCAAAATACTAAAAGTACAGTCAACGATGGTACCTGACGTCTCAAGAATAGTAGACTAGCGCTCAGCCTCATAGTTATTCATCACTGCATGAATCCGATGTGCCTTGCCGAAATCTCCTATGGTAGTGTGCTCGGATGACCCAGCTCCTCTGGCCATCTTAGCCAAATAGTCAGACTTGTAATGTGTCTCTCCACATGTCCAACATCCGGTATTCAACCGAGTGCTCCTAGTACCCGAAGTAGAAGCAAACGTTCCACTGGCCTGAAACCTTGGTTTGTTCTACTGAATAGTCTTGGAATGCTGCTACTGCGGACGAAACTGTTGTTGGTGTTGTGGTCCTCTGTAGGAAGTTCTCTCCTAAGGCGACGATATTTGTAGTGTCATGAATGTGGATACTGTCAGAGTGCCTCGAAACCCTATTAGATGTCTAGATGGTGCCTGATGCTACTACGCACCACATGTCGCATGTCCCATCAGTCTCGTCGAAGTCTTGCTATGACCTCCACTAATGAGCTCCTACTAAGCTATGAGGGTATTCTAAACAATAGTGTGTAGTGTATGACACATTAAAATCCTCACTTTCGCATGGATTCTAACATTAAGACCGAATATGAACTTGTTGACCTTAAGCTTCTCGTTGTTTAGATGCAGAGCATACCAAAGCAGCTCCATGAAATGGGCCTCATACTCGGGCACTATACAACTACCTTGTCGCAAGACATTGAACTAATTGAGGTGATGCTCAATGAATTCCTCTAATAGACACCTCTCGTAGAACTGCTTCTTGAACAATTCCCATGACATGTTGTCGATGACCATGTTCAGTTGTGGTAAGAGTATCTTCCATCATAGTAGAGCGCTCCCCTTCAACTCAAAAACCAGCATGTGGACTTTCATGTTTGAGGTATAGTCACGAAGTGAAAAGCACATCACCATACTCTCAAACCATGCCTCAGCAGCTACATCGTCACTGGCACCAAAGAACTTGGGAAACTTGACCTTTTGGAGTTTTCGATGAATGCTACAAATACCAGTTTGGGTGCGTGGTAGACCCTTCGAGGGTGTCGATGTCTTTCCCTCAAAACTATACATATGGAATATCAGGTCCTATGACATTCTCTGAAGGGACCTCATTAACCAAACGACATCCCCCATAACTATCTGTTCATAACCAATACTACTTGAGGCATCACGCCTCCTCCCATAGCACCATGTTGTCGGGCTCGACGACATCCTTTAACCATGATTACGTGGACAGAAAAAATTCAAATTAGTTAGTGACAAATTATAATCAAGAGTTTATACAGAGGAAGGCATAATCATCCTAAGTAGCGGGTGTTGAACCCTATCTGATACCATATGTAATGACCCCGACTGTTAAGACACAAAAACAACATACACCATGTAATTTTTTTTTTAAAGCATTAGGAAAGTAATGTCAACAATAAAATAATAACAACACAACTCAACGACATCATAATGAATGAATTACATGCAATACATTGTCGTAACCAATCATGTCGCAACCGACACATCCAAAATTTAGTAACAACATCTAATCAAGCATCATCATAAATGAACAATGACACAAAGTAACAACGTCACTCACTACTCATCATTGAAATAAATAAAAACATAGTCAATGCATCACTAAAGGATAGAAAAACATAAACATAAAAGTCATAGAAGATAGCACATCAATCTTGGAGAAATTTAAGACATCACTCAGGAGATAAATAATATAAAATGACTAACACTCCCATCCTACCATGCAAGGTTAGGATCTCCAGGACACATAAGCAATGCTCAAGCCCAAATTCCCATCAATTTTGACCATTTAAGGTCTCAGGGATAGCGACTGTTCTGAGGAGCAAGGAGGTGTCTACATCCCACCTGACATAATCAAGTCCAAGCCGACTAAGATAAATAACATCATCATCGATCATCGAGGCACAAAATCATTCTAATAAACCAATGCATGTAACATAAATTTCCATGGCACCATAGAACTTAAATACTCAATCCATCTAGCAACACAATAAGCCGAGGTGCAATAATATACTTATTTAATTTTTAGGCGCAAACAAAATTACTTAACTTCTAGACACATGATTAAATCATTCATCAAATTACAATAATCAACATCATTATCAATGTGAGCACATGATCCATTTCTAGGTTAACATATTCACTTATCGATCATTGCGCTCCAATGATCCAATCATAAGGAAATGATACTGCCACATTGTGACAAGCACAATGGTAAACTAAGGTGTAAACATAAACAAATTCTAAACCATAATACATGACATAAAATCCATTCTACGAGAAGTCGAAATCTTTTTTTTTTTCAATTAAAAAAGAGAGAGTCGATCCTTCATATTATATCATCACAAAATATACAGTTGTTCTCAGGCTACTAGTTGTTTAAGAAAAAGTGGAAACCATAACAATTGGTAACCTTGGATGGCTATTGTCAAAATAGGAAGACCACCATCTGCCCTGCCTTGAGGAAACTAGGACAAGTGGTAGTCTACAGTTTGCAGGATAGTCCATGACAACTAAAACTAAAAAGAAACTAAACATAAAAAAGGATTTAACAAGCATAACCCCCAACCAGAGATAAGAAACTGACCAAAACTAGAGGGGAGATCAAGTCATGCTGTTAGTCATTGAGGTCGTCATTGTTGGGGTCATCATTGGGCATCCCATTCCAAGATGGAAAGGCATAGAGTCTTGCACATGTTGGAAACTTATTCTTTGTTCAAACATCAGAGAATGCCTCATATAGCATGTCCATGTGTTGACTGATGAGTGTGCTATGGTAGGCTTGGTCTACTATCTGGTTCAAAAAATCAAGCACTAAATTGAGCTGGTCTGAGTGGAAGAAGGACGAAGGGACACGTATCTGGGTTGAGGGTGTCAGAATGAGAGGTAGTGCAAGGAATCCACCACCCTCCTTCACCGTGTGCCCATCTAACGCGTCCTCCTAGTGCCCATCCCTTGTTGAATTCCACGTTCCCACCATCACATCCTCCTGGTGGCCCATTGTCATGCTTCCCTCCACATCCCCACCTTCTGCTCCCATCCCTGTGCTTCCTCGTGCACATCCTGAGACTGTGAGTGGAGCAAGCTCTGTCGAGAGTAAGTCATTATTGGCCATTTGTAGGTACTCTTCTGAGATTTCTTCCTCAATATAAAAAACGGGGAAGTCATCCATAGGTGAAGCAATGTTGTTTGTCCGTGCGTCTTCTTGAATTTCGTTCTGAGGAAGAGTAATTGGAAGCTCTTGTCCCGTGAAGGAAAAATTCTCCAAAGGGAGAAGAATTGCCTCATCGAGGATGACCTCCTCCACCAAAACAGTGTTGGGATCCCAGGCCATTGGGTCTCTATCATCACTGCAAGCAAGTCAAGATTTTTGGGTGTGAGGAATTGAAGGTGCCCGCTCCAATTTTTGCAGTTGTTTCTGTCTTGTAGCTAGGGTGTACCAAGTTGGAAATGCGATGCAGATTCCCCCTATCTGTGGGCATCGTGAGGATGAAGCAAATGGATAATCCCCGATGGATGTAGCAGAGGATTCTCCCAAGCTCTATATTGGTGGCCTAGTGCAAGATGAAAATAGAATGAGGAGAGCATATGCTAATGTAGAGGTAGATAAGAACTAGAGAGTGCAACGTGATGACCTCCATAACCGCCTCTCGAGCAATGAATTCAATGGTTGCATGACTATTCGCGTGATTGAAGGGTCTAATGGTTGCGGGCTTGCAGTAATGGTTGGCTCCCATTCTTAATGTCGAGAGGATGGGAGCCGACCACCCTTATTTATGGCTTGGCTAGGCCCTATGGGACGTGGCACATAGGTGCAACGTGTCACCCCATCCGGGGTGAGAAGTCCAAATCTTTACCTAAGATACATTATATGAAATCTATAAATGAAAGCACTCTAATATCAATCTAGCTAATCATCGATAAAGGTAACTATATTTGTTACTTTTTAATTGCGTAAAAGTCTAATATCTAACCATCATAAAAATTCACAAGAGTAAGAAGCCAACCTCTAAAATCATCATTAACACATGAAAATTGTTATGCACAAAGAGTCTACATCCCATGCTAAAATTCAGCGTGAGCCTTCAATTCAACGATAAATTAATACTTATTTTATTCAATTGACAAGTGTCCCTTTTAATTAACTTCAAGATCCCTAGGTTGTTTTTTTCCACTAGCAAGCTTTATTGGGCAATAATATTATCATTCATTTTTGCATGCCAAGGATACTATGTCCATTATAGCAAGTGTTGGTGGAAGTAAGGGTTAGGATCATAGAGGATTAATCATAGAAGAAGATTTATTTCTAAACCAAGCACACTTTATCTTAAACTGAATTAAAATTAGTAATCTGAATTAACATTGTAAAATGAAATATGTTCTAAGTTATAATTGTTAGAGATAATGCTTACAGTTGTTGTAACTGTGAGTTATCCTTACAGTTGTTGTAACTGTGAGTTTCTAGGTTTACTATTTTTAGCTAATCAGATCCACTTTCTTAGGATCTAGATTGCTAGGAGTCAGTGATCT
>ML851395.1:0-11496 GCA_009831015.1 Picea engelmannii
CCATCCCATTCTACCTTGGAAATACACTCAGTTCCCTTGAAATGTGCTCAACATTCTCTATATGCATCAACAATTCCCTTTTATTGTTTTCATAGTTCTTTGAGTGTTGCAATATACTCCAACTAGCTTGGAATCCACTTATGATACATTTTTCCACTTATCTCAATTATTCATGAACTTTGTCCAATTTTGGAATCTAATTAATTTTTATGGATTACCTCTCATTGCAGTCTAATTTCTTCCATCTCGAACAAATTTGCACATAATGGAATTTTCACTCTTCCATCCACTCAGTGACTTACTTTTGCACCTTGTTTCCACTACCCACTCTAACAAAGTGGATGTAGTGCTATAATTATTCATAGAATAATTCATGGAGACAATGCACCTTACCTTCATATATGCATTATGGCCCTCTTTATTAGAACACTAACTTCTTGGATTCCCAACACCTTCATTATTGCAACAAGATTTATATCTTAACATTTTTATTCCTGATCTTTAATCATCTTCTGATAATCCTTGACATAACACTGTCCCATCAAGTTTCTCTACTCATCCTTGATTCAAGATTCAAACCTTTCTATTTTGTTTTTCAACCATTATTCATGTTCCCATGCTTTCCACCTCTATGTGTGCCTACTTAAAATTTCATTGGAGGGATTCCTTAATACTCACTGCACCAGGATGTCTAATCCTTGAAGCTTTCTAAAAGAGCCACATGCTCATTTTGAAAATTGTCTCATCCCCTTTTTCCTCATGTCTATAAATTTCCTTTGCATCTTCCACAGATACAAAACTCATTCTAAACCTTCTCTTCAAGCCCAACAATCATCTTTCTTTTGATTACCTGGGAATTTACTGGTCAATTCACAATTTTGGTTGCATATCTTGGTTATCCTATCCAAGAGTTTTACAATGAATGCTTTCTTGCTCAATTCTGAGCTCTAAGCAAAAAGCTATAGTCGTATGAATATTGTTAATTGACCCCTTTTGTACCTGAAAAAAAATTATCAACTTAACAAGAACTCTCCAAAGTTATCATTTTTTCAAGGGTCACATTTTTTACCTCATTTTGAAAAGTTGTGCTACCAGTAGCACTCATTTTTTCTTCGGAGTTAAAATTACAAATTTTTGCAATCATCATCTATAAAGTTACAAATAAAAACGTTAAAATTATCCCCAGAAACAAGAGGTGGTTCTCACAGCATCACCCTCTTTTTTTTTTTAAGGTTAAAATTACAATTTGGTCAAAAGGTGGTGTTCACGGCATCACCCCCTTTTTTTTGGAGGTTAAAAATAGAATTTCTTCAAGAGGTGGTGCTCACGGCATCACCCCTTTTTTTTCGGGGTTAAAATTACAATTTCGTCAAGAGGTGGTGCTCACAACATCACCCCCACTCGCCCTCCCCCCCTTTTTTTGAGGTTAAAACTACAATTTGGTTAAGAGGTGGTACTCACAGCATCACCCATTTTTTTTAGCACCACCCCCTCTTTTTCAAGGTTAAAATTACAATTTGGTCAAGAGGTGGTGCTCACAGCATCCCCCCCCTTTTTTGCGGGGGGCTTAAACTTATAACTTGGTTGAAATTGTGATCCTGAAAAACAATACCATTACGAACAAAAACCTGAAAAATTGACCCCCAAAATTAAAAGTCGTGCTAACAATGGAAACTTCTTTTCTATAAGGTCAGTATTATGACTTTATTGAAACTATGGTTTTAACAACTAATATCATTGTGAATTGAAATCACAAAATCAACATCCAAATTGAAACATAATGCTATCAACAACACATTTACTTCACATTTTCAAACTTAAAATTGCAACTTTTTTCATACCAATACCTAAAAAACTGACATTGTTGCAAATAAAATTTATAAAAAGGAACAAAAAAAAACAATTAATAAAAGGGAAAAAACTATTAAAAAAAACTAAAACAAATAAAATTACCTTTTTTTAAATATCTATATATAAATAAATATTTTCATCGAAAAACAAAAAAATATAAATATAAACATCCAAAAATATTAAATTTAATAAAAACAAATAGATTTAAAAAAACATAACCAATTTTTTTTTTAATTATATGGTTAAAAAATATAAAGTGTAAACAAATACATCTAAACACTTAAAAAATATCATTAAATTATTTTATAATATATCTTATTTTTAAAATAACATAATTTTTTTAAAAACAAATTCAAAATACAGCAAAAGAAAATAACAATTTAAACTAAATTAAAAGCTAAAAAAATTAACCTATATATAATTTTAAAAATTATAATATATTAAAATATATTTTAAAAATAAAAATTTAAAAACATTTAAATTAAAAAATAAAAATTAATAATAAAAATTTAAATTTTTTTAAATTTTAAATTTTAAACATTAAAAAAAAATATTTCAAAAAAAAAATAATGAATGTCAGGCAGTGAGCTTTTCAGGCGACGCCGACATCGCCCCCCGGCACCCAATCAACTAGCATGTTGTGAGGGCTAATTGTCGGCCTGCAGGAGCTGAGGCAATGTCAGGCATCACCCCTGGTGCCCAAAAAAACTCGCCCCCCATTATTCATTATTTTTTTTTAAATAATATTTTTTAATTAAAATTTATATTTTTAAATTATGTAAATTGAAATGTTTTTTAATTTAGTAAATTTTAAATGTTTTAAAAAGTTTAAATTTAGTTTTATTTAATTTTTTTAATTTAAACATAATTTTAAAATTAAAAATTTTAAAACTCAAAATTTATATTTTTAAATTTTCTCCCCAAGCTTTGGGATCGCGAATTGTTCCTGGGTAAGATGCAGGTTTTTTTTCCAGACTTCTTTCATAAAATCTCTGCAAAAAAAATTATTTTTTTTTTTAAATAATGAACGTTGGGTATTAGAGATTTTCGGAGGTTTCTGGGACCTCTTATTGAAAATATTGGATGATTCGGGTTTTCGATCTGGTAAAAACTCTGTTGACCTTGTTAGTCGTGACTCGCCTCCTTTTTCTTTGGTTCCCTTAGAGACCTCTGACCAGTTGGACTGATCACGGTCTCTACTACCCCGTCCTGAGCTCAACCTCCCTGACTTTAACACCTCCTTTGTTCATGTTTTATCTGAAACTCCCCCTGCTTTACTTGTTGATGGTTCTCCCCCTAAAACCTTATCCCCTAAAACAAACCTTTCGGTTAACCCTTCCCCGTCTTCTATTTATAGGAACCCTTTGACCCTTTCGATCGCACCCTTATCTCCCATCCCCCTCCTTGTTACCAATTTATCTACGCCACTTCCTACTGACCGTTCTAATGTGACTATCCAGAAAAAATCTTGTCTTCGTCCCCCTAAAAAGCCTCACGGGTCAATAGAGTGTGGACTTTTGAATTTTGCTAACACAGAACCTCCCTCAACCTTTCCCCTACCTTTGAATGTTTCCCCTTCCTCTGATCACAATAGATCCACCTCCTCGACCCTTAGAGCAAGCCATTCATTTCATGGCGTTTCTTAATGATTATTTGTTCATTGTATCTCCGTGGGTTTGGGGGGGGCACTAAAATTGTCTCCCTCGGAGTGTTGCTTCAACAGGTCAAACCTGACATTGTTTTTTTTCAAGAAACATTGGTCGAGGGTGAAAAGGCAAAATCCCTCTTTCTTCAATGTTTGGAACCCAGCGTATGCTAAGTTTTATGCTTTTGGAACAGTTGCAGGTATATTCTTGGAAGGCAGATTAAAGCACTCAAAGGAAACAATTAAACTACTTAATTGTTATGCACCCTACCAAGACATAGAGTCTTTCTGGAAACATATTTCAGATTCTGGGTTGTTGTGTGAGGATAATCTTATTATTGGAGGCGACCTTAACTTCACCTTATCTACCAGAGAAGTGTGTGGAAACATGGATCGACTTGACCCTCTAGCTGATTACTTTTCTAATATCCGTCATAGCTCAGGATTAGTGGACATTCAACCATCCTTCCTATATCCAACCTGGAGGAATGGTAGAGTCGGTTCTACAGGGATTTCTAAAATATTGGACCATTTCCTTTTAGATACAAAGCTTCTTGATAATCACTACAATTTTCGGACTTGGGTCGTAAATTCTACTATCTCTTATCACAATCCGGTCTGCTTGCAAATCGATGTGGCTTCTCGCTCTGTTGCCCCTCCCTTCAAATTCAACAACACGTGGATTACAGACACAGGATTCCTTTCATTAGTTCGATCCACCTTGGATGAGATGAAAAGTTGGACAGATAGTTCTTCGATCCTTCTTCTATGCGCCAAGCTCAAGCATTTGAAGAGTTCTGTTATAAATTGGCAGCTCACTAAAAAGAAACAACTTAATGCAGAATTAATCTCCATTGATCAACAGTTGTCCGAAATCTTTAAAAGGTGCCCTTCACAGATTTTCGAGCAAGAAGAATTAGACTTATTAAAGTCACTCAATCATAGGAAGGATTCTATGCTCTCGATTGAAGAAGCCTCCTGGAGACTCAAGAGTCGGGCTATCTGGATTGAGAAAGGAGACAAAAATACTAAATTTTTTCACAAATTTGCCTCTCAGAGAAGAAGTCATAATTCAATTTGGGACCTTTGAGATGAGGACGGGAATCAGAAATCTATTGAATCTGAGTTAAAAGAGATGGCTTTCAATCATTTGAAAGCACAATATAGCACTATATATTCTGAAGACATTGACCTTCAAATTGAAGTTCTAAAGACTGTCCCCCATTTCTTTAATGATGATGATAATGAGGAGATTGACAAGGTTGTTTCGATTGAAGAATTACAAGAAACTATCAGTAAAATGCCAAAAGATAAAAGTCATGGTCCAGATGGTTGGACACATGAATTTTTTCATACCTTTTTTGACATTATGGGTGAGGATTTACTCAATGTTGTGGAGGAATCTAGATGCACAAGTCAAATTCCAGGGGCTCTAAACGCAACTTTTTACACTCTCATTCCAAAAATTAGTAAGCATGTTACCTTTAATGATTTTAGACCTATTGCATTGTGCAATTTTGTCTATAAAATTATTTCAAAAATCATAGCTTCTCGGATCAAAGATAAATTAGCATCCTACATTTCTGACGAGCAGTTCGGCGTTCTCAAGGACAGACTGATTTTTGATGTTGTTGGTATTACTCAAGAATGTTTACACTTTGCAAAGACGAGGAAGCAAAGTTTAGTTATTCTGAATCTTGATTTAAAGAAGGCCTATGATAAAGTGAGTTGCCAATTCCTTAGATTGCGACTGGATCAGATTGGCTTAAACTGGAGTGTTTCTCAATGGATTATGGGTTGTATCGCCTCAGTTAACATGGATGTTCTAGTTAATGGTGTTCGAACTGAATTCTTCAAAAGTCATCGGGGATTGCGACAAGTTTTCCCCTTGTCTCCTTTACTATTCCTTATGGTTGTTGAAGTTATAAGTAGACTGATGATCCAAGCCGTGAACACAGATACTTTTCAAGGTCTAAAAGTTGGTGTTAACACTTTTATCTCACATCTCTTCTTTGTTGATGATGTACTCATTCTTGGAGTTGGAAAAATTGATGATTGGTTGTCTTTTAAAACTATCCTCTCAAAATTTTGTTCTGCCTCTGGTATGGTTGTAAATTGCCACAAGTCATGTTTTCTTGTTCAAAACATAGATCAGAACCTAGAATACAGTTTGACTATAGCTTTTAATATTTAGATTGAGATCCTTGATCAAGGTATGAAGTATTTGGGTTTTTTCCTTAAACCCAATAATTATAAAATGAATGATTGGTTGTGGTTACTAAAAAAGATTGAAAAGGGGATTGGAAATTGGACCTTTCGTTGGCTTTCTTTAGGAGGAAGACTCACCTTAGTCAATTATGTTCTTCAGAGTATCCATGTTTATTGGCTCAGTCTTGTTAAACTTCCCTCCTCCATTATCCATTGTATTCAACTACTTATTACAAACTTCATCTGGAAGGGAGGGAAAAAAGGCTCAGGATATCATCTTACAAAATGGCAAAATATTTCCAGACCAAAATATTATGGAGGATGGGGCATAAATCATTGGCTGCAAAATCATGCTGGAGAGGTTTATTTGGAATAGGTATACAGTCCTAAACAAAAAATATTTAAAAGGTATTGATATTATTTCCTGGATGCGAAGAGATGATCACAAGTCCCAAGGAACTTCTATCATTTGGAATAATTGTATGTGATCTTTCCCAATCATCAAAAGGTGGCTTGCATGGGAGATAGGTTCAGGTAATCGATTTTGTTTAGGACATGATCGTTTTATTGTTTGCAACTCCTCTTTTAAACTGTCAACTCCACTAATCTAGATTTTAAATAACTCAAGCATTTTCACTATAGCACAAGCAATTGTTCCTGAAGTTTCTAAATCAAATCATAATTGGTTAGAGTCTAATCAGCTTGGATTAGCAGATGGACTGAAAACTGAATGGGAAAAATTTGTAACAATTTTAAAGAGCAACAGTATCCACCTCAAAAATACAAATGATAAGATCGTTTGGTCATGGAACAGATCGACGGGTGAAGTCGCAAATCTAGCATATCAGTCCATCTTATACACAATCCATATGGAAGAAAGAAGATGGTGGTACAAATCTATCTAGGATGTGAACATCCCAATTAAGATAATTTTCTTTATGTGGTTGTGTTTAAAATATTGCATCCTCTCTTAAGTGAATTATAAAAAAAGAGGAGGTATAGGTCCCTCGGTCTGCAGTCTATGTTTAAGGAATGAAGAAACTACAACCCATATTTTTGTGGACTGTTCTAAAACACAAAAAAAATGGTCTAAAGTAACAAAAATTTTGAAGGTTGAAGGTGAATGGAATTGATCTTCCATAGAGGAAAATTTGAAGCTTTGGTTTATTCAATTTCCAAAATTGAGACATATTCCTTTCTTGGTCATTTGGGGCATTTGGAAATTCAGAAACAAAATATTGTTTGAAAACTGGAATAGAATGGATCCTATGATTTTCACCAAAATTATCCTCTCATTCAAAGTTACACAGTCAAAGAGGAGGAAGATAGAATGGAACATATTTTAAATCCAATCTATTTTGATGATACACCTATTGGTTTTTTTGATGGATCAGCTGATGATAATGTATGTGGCATTGGAATCTTCCTAAAATTCACTGCAGATAACATAGTCAAAGCTCACTTTGCAAGCGGCAATGGAAACAATATGAAAGTTGAACTCATGGGCTTATGGGGTTTATTATTACTCTCTTATAATCTTTCCATAAAAAAAAAAATGATGGTTGATGGCGATTCCAAGGTCACTATCAATTAGATAAATTGCAAATCCAGCCTGAACTTGATATATCTCAACTATTGGAAGGATAAGATAAGAAGTTTAAAGGAAAAATTTGTATCTATCAAATTTATGCATGTTCATAGACAGTTCAACAAAGTAGCAGATGGCCTCTCCAAGAAAGCCCTCAAAGGAAATATTGGATGGCTCTATTAATAAGAACTTGTTGATGGAATTGTTTTCTATGCAGTTAAACTTTACATTTTCTAGCTTGGAACATTACAGATGTACCAATTTTGATATTTTGTAATTGCCACTATAAGTTTTTTGGTAAACTTTACTACTTAGTAAAAATGTGATAGGAAGGAGAGACTACAGAACTATTTTTTATCATTACTTTCTTGATCCTTATGTAATGTAAAGTTTCATTTGATTCTAATAGAATAATAATGAAACTGTTTTTTTCGTGTGAAAAAAAAAAAAATGTTTTAAAAATCTTAAAAATTTATTTTATTTTATTTTTTAAATTTAAAGATAATGATATATAAAATTTATAGCCCGCAAGGGTGTAGACCGATTAAGTGTCATGTAAATGGAAGGAAATATGTAAAGGAGGTCTCAAGTTCGATTATCACTCTGATTTACTTGTGCTCCATGCTTGCGCGTTATGTGGCGCACCTGGAGGTTATAGTGGTAGCGGATGGGTATCGACCTCATGTCACGTGAGTACGAGAACCGTGAGTTGTCGATTCCGCCAATAATAATAAAAAAAAGATATATAAAAATTTTATGTAAAATTTAGGATAGTTTTGATTTTTAATTTTTAAACTTTACTTATTACTAATTTTTTATTTTTTATTTTTGTTATTATTAATTTATTTCATATATTTTATAAAATTTTGTGTTTTTTTTTTAATTTACTTCAAAATTTAACTATTTACATTCATTTTTTTTTCTGTGTTTTTGGTGTTATTTTTATAATTAAAAAAAAAAAGAAAAAAAATGTTAATATATATTTTGTTTAAATTTTTCATATATATGTATTTTCAAAAACAAATATTTTTTCCTATATATTTGTTTTTAATTAATTAATTCAATTATTTTATCATTTTTTTAATAGTGTTCATTTTTTACACTATGATTTTAGAAACGTTGCAATTTTAAGCTCAAAACAAAAACTGAGTGTGTTATTTGTATCATTGTGGTTTCATTTAGCGTATGGTTTTGAGATTTTGGTTTGTAACGTTAACGATGGTCAAGGCCATAGTTTCAAACAAGTAGGTGTTGAAATATTGTAACTGTGAAGTATATTCTAATTATTATTAAGTTATTGTCATATAGATCAATCCCCTTTTGTTGATTGATCA
Organism: Picea engelmannii; assembly: GCA_009831015.1. NCBI lineage: Eukaryota > Viridiplantae > Streptophyta > Pinopsida > Pinales > Pinaceae > Picea > Picea engelmannii. The sequence goes on from ML851395.1 coordinate 8,627, forward strand.
TGTAGGGACTTATCTATGACCAAATCCCCTTATGTGGATTGGTCAAACCCTAATTAAATTATGTTAATTGAAAAGTTGGCCCCTATGGATAATTAAAGTGGTTTTAGCCACTAGTTGGTGAAGTCAAACCTGCTTGACGAAAATACACAACCCTCGCACTCCTCAACTAGTATAAGAGAGGCCAGCGCCTCATTCAATCACTCACTCAAGTCACTCATCTAGTGCGCAAGTTTGAAGGAAGTTGCAGTTAGAAGAAGGAGAAGAGAGGCGTTCATTGCTCAGTCTTGTATATTCTCTAGTGTTTGGTCTTTTATCTTGGCATTGTATTGGCAATCTATATTAAGGAAGTTTTTGTCGGGTTTCTCCCCCATGAGGATTTCCTAGGATAAAATATTGTGTACCTTGTGATTGTGTTTCTCTCAGTGATCTTGCTTATGCTATTATTGTCTAGTAAATTGAAAAGAACTTAATAGCATCTCTAAATTTAACATGGTATCAGAGCTAAACTAAGTAGAGCATCTTTCACTGGGTAACCAAAAACGTCATTGTTGTCGTACAAGAAAACTAGGGATTTTTATTGGAAGAGAATTTCAGCCTAAAAACTATCTAGGGAAATGCACCCTATCCTAGTAAACTCACTGGCAGCTTGAGTGCACATTTTCAGTGGTCAGAGCCTCCGAAAAGTGAAACCCTAGTTTTCACCGATACCAAAAAACTAGGAAACCATAACCAATACTAGAAGTACTAGTCCAGATTTGGGCAGGCTCAGTTTTAAGGGGTAAAATTTTGGATTTTATGATATGATTGCAGCATCCTACTCACCTCAACCCAGTGCACCTCCTCGTAAGATCGGATTTAATTTCTGAGCACTTTCAATTTTTGGTCATTTTCTCAGCTCCATGTCAAGATGTCAACAAGCACTAAGATTGTTGACAAGTTAGAAGGTGTGGAAAACTTATGTGTTTGGAAGTACAAGATTTCACTCATTCTTGAAGAGAATGACCTTGCAAAATTCATAAAGGAAAATGTATCGGAACCTGAAGAATTTGCAACCAAAGCAAAGTACCAGAAGGATATGGTTAGGGCCAAGAGAATCATTGCAGACTCTATTAAATACCACTTGATCCCTCAAGTGTCTTCTCAGAATACTCCAAAAGAAATGTTTGATTCCCTAATCATAATGTATGAAGGAAGGAATATAAACCGGAAGATGAATATGAGAACCCAACTCAAGAATACAAAGATGTAGAAAGGAGAAATCGTTCATGACTATTTCTTTAGGGTTTCTAAATTCAAGGAACAACTAGAAGCAATTGGAGACAACATACATGAAGATGAACTCATAATGACAGATCTTAATGATCTCACAAGACCTTGGGATGCCTTCATCCAAATTATATGTGAAAGAAAGGAGAAACTCCAATTTGACAGCCTTTGGGAAGAATATGTTCAAGAAGAAGCAAGAGTAGCTAACCCAGAAGCAGTACTACTAAGAAATGAATATCAAGCCCTATATGCTCATGTTAAAGGAGGAAAGAAAAGGTCTCACTTCCATAAGGAGACCCACCTACATAAGGAATATCACTCCCCAAATAGATTCGCCCATTTCCATAAAGAATCTCACCCTCCAAGGAGATTCCAAAAGTTTCAAAAAGGTCAAAGAAGAGAAAAGGATTTATCCTCTTATCTATGTTACCATTGTGACAAGATGGGACATGTTGCTCAGAATTGTCTAGCTAGAAGAGAAGAGTACAAGAAGATAAATAAAAAAAGACATCATGCCCACGTAGTTGAAGATGATGAGCCACCCACAAAGATGATTAAAGAAAAGATTGAAGACTATGTTTTATTCTCTGCCCTCTCAGGATCTGTGTCACCGGGAGAGGATACTTGGTTCATATATAGTGGTGCTTCTAATCACATGACATGTCATAAAGAAATTCTCTCTAGCCTTACAGAAAATAAATTTCCTCAAAAAGTTATACTAGGAGATTATTACCAGTACCCTATCAAAGGAGTGGGAGAATCCACCTACAAACTTGATTCAGGGACTCCAATGAAAATGAAGGATGTGTTATATGTACCAGGTTTGAAAAAGAACATACTTTCTATCTCATCTTTAGATAAGAAAGGTTTCAGAGTTGCATTCATAAATGGTGAAGTTCCTATGTGTCCTAAAGGAAAAACCATAGAAGATGCAATTGTTATTGGAATAGAAGAAGGTGCCCTATATAAATTAAAAGGTCACTCGGATGTAGCCTTGACTCACTCCATTGAGATTCCATGTGAACTTCGGCATAGAATACTAGTTCACATCAACTACAAATCCTTACCCTATGTAAGCAAGGTAGTGACAGGTCTACCAGAATTCAAGGTTGATCATGAAGGTGTACGCAAGGGATGTGCACAAGGAAAGAACATAAAGAATCATTTCCAGAAGAGAGGCAGTAAAGCAGAAGGAATCTTGGAGTTCATACACTCATATGTATGTGGCCCAATGCCATCAACCTCTCTTAGTGGGTATGTATACCATGTATCATTTATTGATGATTATTATCGCAAGACTTGGGTTAATTTCTTGAAATCAAAAGATGAAGTGTTTGGAAAATTCAAGGAATTTAAATCCTTGATAGAGAATCTCTCTGGAAGAAAAATCAAGATACTCATGTCATACAATGGAGGATAATACACCTCAAAAGAATTCGTAATATTTTGCAGAGATGTCGGGATTAAGAGGGAGCTCACCACTCCCTACAAAAATGGTGTAGCAGAAAGAAAGAATAGAACTATAATGGAAGCAGTGAAGACTATGATCCACGATCAAGATCTTCCAATGCACTTATGGCCTGAAGAAGCAAGAACAACAATGT
>ML851395.1:11546-31151 GCA_009831015.1 Picea engelmannii
TTTTATTTTATTTTTAAAATTTAAAGATAATGATATATAAAATTTATAGCCCGCAAGGGTGTAGACCGATTAAGTTGCATGTAAATGGAAGGAAATATGTAAAGGAGGTCTCAAGTTCGATTATCACTCTGATTTACCTGTGCTCCATGCTTGCGCGTTATGTGGCGCACCTAGAGGTTATAGTGGTAGCGGATGGGTATCGACCCCATGTCACGTGAGTACGAGAACCGCGAGTTGTCGATTCCACCAATAATAATAAAAAAAAAGATATATAAAAAATTTATGTAAAATTTAGGATAGTTTTGATTTTTAATTTTTAAACTTTACTTATTACTAATTTTTTATTTTTTATTTTTGTTATTATTAATTTATTTCATATATTTTATAAAATTGTGTTTTTTTTTAATTTACTTCAAAATTTAACTATTTACATTTAGTTTTTTTTTCTGTGTTTTTGGTGTTATTTTTATAATTAAAAAAAGAAAAAAAAATGTTAATATATATTTTGTTTAAATTTTTCATATATATGTATTTTCAAAAACATATGTTTTTTTCCTATATATTTGTTTTTAATTAATTAATTCAATTATTTTATCATTTTTTTAATAGTGTTCATTTTTTACACTATGATTTTAGAAACGTTGCAATTTTAAGCTCGAAACAAAAACTGAGTGTGTTATTTGTATCATTGTGGTTTGATTTAGCGTATGGTTTTGAGATTTTGGTTTGTAACGTTAACGATGGTCAAGGCCATAGTTTCAAACAAGTAGGTGTTGAAATATTGTAACTGTGAAGTATATTCTAATTATAATTAAGTTATTGTCATATAGATCAATCCCCTTTTGTTGATTGATCATGTAGGGACTTATCTATGACCAAATCCCCTTATGTGGATTGGTCAAACCCTAATTAAATGATGTTAATTGAAAAGTCGACCCCTATGGATAATTAAAGTGGTTTTAGCCACTAGTTGGTGAAGTCAAACCTACTTGACGAAAATACACAACCTGCGCACTCCTCATCTAGTATAAGAGAGGCTAGCGCCTCATTCAATCACTCACTCAAGTCACTCATCTAGTGCACAAGTTTGAAGGAAGTTGCAGTTAGAAGAAGGAGAAGAGAGGCGTGCATTGCTCAGTCTTGTATATTCTCTAGTGTTTGGTCTTTTATCTTGGCATTGTATTGGCAATCTATATTAAGGAAGTTTTTGTCGGGTTTTCTCCCCCATGAGGATTTCCTAGGATAAAATATTGTGTACCTTGTGATTGTGTTTCTCTCAGTGATCTTGCTTATGCTATTATTGTCTAGTAAATTGAAAAGAACTTAATAGCATCTCTAAATTTAACATGGTATCATAGCTAAACTAAGTAGAGCATCTTTCACTAGGTAACCAAAAACGTCATTGTTGTCGTACAAGAAAACTAGAGATTTTTATTGGAAGATAATTTCAGCCTAAAAACTATCTAGGGAAATGCACCCTATCCTAGTAAACTCATTGGCAGTTTGAGCGCACATTTTCAGTGGTCAGAGCCACCAGAAAGTGAAACCCTAGTTTTCACCGATACCAAAAAACTAGGAAACCATAACCAATACTAGAAGTATTAGTCCAGATTTGCGCAGGCTCAGTTTTAAGGGGTAAAATTTTGGATTTTATGAAATATGATTGCAGCATCCTACTCACCTCAACTCAGTGCACCTCCTGGTAAGATCGGATTTAATTTCTGAGCACTTTCAATTTTTGGTCATTTTCTCAGCTTCATGTCAAGATGTCAACAAGCACTAAGATTGTTGACAAGTTAGAAGGTGTGGAAAACTTATGTGTTTGGAAGTACAAGATTTCACTCATTCTTGAAGAGAATGACCTTGCAAAATTCATAAAGGAAAATGTATCAGAACCTGAAGAAGTTGCAGCCAAAGCAAAGTACCAGAAGGATATGGTTAGGGCCAACAGAATCATTGCAGACTCTATTAAATACCACTTGATCCCTCAAGTGTCTTCTCAGAATACTCCAAAAGAAATGGTTGATTCCCTAACCATAATGTATGAAGGAAGGAATATCAACCGGAAGATGAATATGAGAACCCAACTCAAGAATACAAAGATGTAGAAAGGAGAAATCGTTCATGACTATTTCTTTAGGGTTTCTAAATTCAAGGAACAACTAGAAGAAATTGGAGACAGCCTATATGAAGATGAACTCATAATGACAGCTCTTAATGATCTCACAAGACCTTGGGATGCCTTCATCCAAATTATATGTGAAAGAAAGGAGAAACTCCAATTTGATAGCCTTTGGGAAGAATATGTTCAAGAAGAAGCAAGAGTAGCTAACCCAGAAGCAGTACTATTGAGAGATGAAGATCAAGCCCTAGATGCTCATGTTAAAGGGGGAAATAAAAGGTCTCACTTCCATAAGGAGACCCACCTACATAAGGAATATCACTCCCCAAATAGATTCGCCCATTTCCATAAAGAATCTCACCCTCCAAGGAGATTCCAAAAGTTTCAAAAAGGTCAAAGAAGAGAAAAGGATTTCTCCTCTTATTTATGTTACCATTGTGACAAGATGGGACATATTGCTCAGAATTGTCTAGCTAGAAGAGAAGAGTACAAGAAGATAAATAAAAAAAGACATCATGCCCATGCAGTTGAAGATGATGAGCCACCCACAAAGATGATTAAAGAAAATATTGAAGACTATGTTTTATTCTCTGCCCTCTCAGGATCTGTGTCACCGGGAGAGGATACTTGGTTCATATATAATGGTGCTTCTAATCACATGACATGTCATAAAGACATTCTCTCTAGCCTTACAGAAAAGAAATTTCCTCAAAAAGTTATACTAGGAGATTATTACCAGTACCCTATCAAAGGAGTGGGAGAATCCACCTACAAACTTGATTAAGGGACTCCAATGAAAATGAAGGATGTATTATATGTACCAGGTTTTAAAAAGAACATACTTTCTATCTCATCTTTAGATAAGAAAGGTTTCAGATTTGCATTCATAAATGGTGAAGTTCTTATGTGTCCTAAAGGAAAAACCATAGAAGATGCAATTGTTATTGGAACAAAAGAAGGTGCCCTATATAAATTAAAAGGCCACTCAGATGTAGCCTTGACTCACTCCATTGAGATTCCATGTGAACTTTGGCATAGAATACTAGCTCACATCAACTACAAATCCTTACCCTATGTAAGCAAGGTAGTGACAGGTCTACCAGAATTCAAGGTTGATCATGAAGGTGTGTGCAAGGGATGTGCACAAGGAAAGAACATAAAGAATCATTTCCCGAAGAGAGACAGTAAAGCAGAAGGAATCTTGGAGTTCATACACTCATATGTATGTGGCCCAACTCCATCAACCTCTCTTAGTGGGTATGTATAACATGTATCATTTATTGATGATTATTCTCGCAAGACTTGGGTTAATTTCTTGAAATCAAAAGATGAAGTGTTTGGAAAATTCAAGGAATTCAAATCCTTGATAGAGAATCTATCTGGAAGAAAAATCAAGATACTCATGTCATACAATGGAGGAGAATACACCTCAAAAGAATTCGTAATATTTTGCAGAGATGTTGAGATTAAGAGGGAGCTCACCACTCCCTACAAAAATGGTGTAGCAGAAAGAAAGAATAGAACTATAATGGAAGCAGTGAAGACTATGATCCACGATCAAGATCTTCCAATGCACTTATGGCCTGAAGAAGCAAGAACAACAATGTATGTCCAAAACGGATTATCCCATAGTGCACTGGATTCAAAACCCCTGAATAAATGTTCTCCAGAAAGAAGCCAGAAGTAATCCATCTCAAGATATTTGGTTGTCCAGTGTTTTGTACACATTCTAAAAGAAAGGAGAACAAAGATGGACCCTTCAAGAAAGAAGGGAATATTTGTTGGATATTGTGAGGTCTCTAAGGCCTTCAAAATTTACATACCAGCTTACCATCATATTGATATCAGCAGAGATGTAACCTTTGGTGAAGATGTAGCACCCAAGAAATAATGGATATGTCAGCTTGAATAAGTATATGAAGAATAACCTGTAGCTCTCAGAATTGCAGAACTAGTGAGGGAAGTTACAGTTTCCCCTGATGATGAGATTCAAGAAGATCATGATATGATAGAATCTCAAGAACCTCCCCAAATGACGATCTCTCACAAGAGAAATCCATCTTGGGCAAGGGAACTTATTCAAGATGGAGAGAAGTACGGTGCCCCAGAAGGAACCATGAGACAAATCAAGAAACTTAAGCCATTGTCCATTTATATGGCTTTGATGTGTAATATCATAGAAACGGAGTCTACTTGCTTTGAAGAATCCATTCAAAAGAAAGAATGGGTAGATGCCATGACAGAAGAATACCAATCCATTATAAAGAATGATGTATGGGAAATAGTTCCTAGACCGAAGAACAAAGATGTAGTATCTTCCAAATGGTTATATAAGATAAAACATGTTGTGGATAGAAGTATTGAAAAACATAAAGCAAGGTCTGTAGCTCGTGGATTTTCTCAAAAGGAAGGCATTGATTATGAAGAGACATTTTCTCATGTAGCCAGATACACTTTTATCAGAACCATCATAACTCTTGCAGCCAAGATGAAGTGGAAGTTACACTATATGGATGTGAAAACAACTTTCTTAAATGGTGTTATTGAAGAATAAGTGTATATAGAACAACCCCAAGGGTTTGAAGTTGAAGAAATAAAGGCTCATGTATGCAGGTTGAAGAAGGCTCTGTACAGGTTGAAGCAAGCTCCTAGAGCTTGGTATGGCAGAATTGACAGTTTTCTGACGAGCTTGGGCTTTACCAAGAGTAAAGTTGATTCTAACCTTTACTTCAAGGTTATGAATGATGAGCCAGTTATATTGTTGTTGTATGTGGATGACTTATTCTTAACTGGAGAAGAAAATCCCATCACTGATTGTAAGAAGAAGCTTGTTGCATAATTTGAGATGAAACACCTAGGCCTAATGCATTATTTCTTAGGTCTTGAAGTTTGGAAGAGCCGAGAGAAGATCTTTCTTAACCAAGGGAAGTATGCAATTGAAATATTGAAGACGTTTGATATGTTGGAATGTAAAGCCATGAACACACCCATGGAAACAAAGTTGAAGCTCTTGGTTGATACTTTGTCAGAATTGGTTGATGCTATGTTGTACAGAGAGATCATTGGATCGTTGATGTATCTGACAAATACCAGGCTAGATATATGTTTTGTTGTGAACACCTTGAGTCGGTATCTGGTAGAGGCCAGACATGTTCACCTTGTTGTTTCAAAACATGTGATGAGATACCTTAATGGTAAACTGGAATTTGGTCTCTGTTATAATGGATATCATGACTTCAGACTGGTTGGTTATACTAATTCAGATTGGGCTGGAAGTGTCTCTGACAAAAATATCACTTCAAGATGTTGTTTCAATCTGGGGTCATACATGACTTCATGGAAGAGAAGGAAGAAATCTAGTATTTCTCTCAGCACGGCAGAAGTTGAATACATTGCAGCATGTTCCGCTAGTTGTGAAGCCATGTGGCTTCAGAAGTTGTTGATAGGTCTATTTGATCTGGAGATGGAAGCAACCGTGATTCTATATGCTAACCAGAGTTGCATAAAGATGATGGAGAACCCTGTGTTCCATGACAAGTCAAAGCACATAGAAATTGGGTATCAATACATTTTTGATATGGTGTAGAGGGGGTTTGTAAAGGTCCAATATGTTGGCACAGATGAGCAGGTTGCAGATGTATTGACTAAGCCTATGTCTCGTGTAAAGTTTGAATACTTTCGAGACAAGCTTGGTATAGTCCGAAAGGACCTCCCTCGAAAGAGGGAGTGATGTTGATGATACTATGGTATCCTGACCAATAGTGGGTAGCTCCATTAGGATTTTATATCCTAGGGGATTGATCATCCCTAGGTAGATCTTGAAGGTCCGATAAGGACGGTCTATCAGAGTACCTATGCATGTATATGTCATCTGTGGTCAGTAGTGGTAGCTTCGTTAGGATATATATCCTAGGGAATCTTTTGATTCCTAGGACGATCACAAAGGTCTGGTAAGGACGGTCTGTCAGAGTACCATGTGGTAGCTTCGTTAGTATTGTATATCCTATGGAATCTTATGATTCCTGGGCAGATACCTAGGGACTGTAAGAGTACCACAAAATGTTGTTGTTTCACCTACCTCATTTTGTTGCTATATGATGATGATGTTGTTATCTCAGCCTCGTGATGATGATGTTGTTGATCCAGCCTCGTGGTGTTGTTGATGTTGTATCAGCCTCATGTTGTTGATGATATTGTACCAGCCTCGTGTTGTTGATGATGTTGTATCAACCTAGTGTTGTTAATGTTTTTATAGTTTTATACTAACTGATTTTGATGTTTCAGATTCTAGCTCCATGTTGTGAACGATGATGATGATGCTATTCCAGCTCCATGTTGTGAATCATGATGATATTGATGATGAGAAAAACTTTCGATGATTTGTAGATATGTCAGTCAATGTTCCATATGTTGATGATGTTGTTCCCCTCTCTCTCTTCTACTGATGTTGTAGAATACCCTTCTTGTTAAGGGGGAGTGTTGAAATATTGTAACTGCAAAGTATATTCTAATTATAATTAATTTATTATCATACATATCAATACCCTTTTGTGGATTGATCATGTCAAGACTTATGTATGACCAAATCCCCTTTTGTGGATTGGTCAAACCCTAATTAAATGATGTTAATTGAGAAGTAGTCCCCTAGGGATAATTAAAGTGGTTTTAGCCACTAGTTGGAGAAGTCGGCCCTGTTGATGAAAAGACACAACCCTAGCACTCCTAGGCTAGTATAAATAAGAGAGGCTAGCACCTCATTCACTCACTCACTCAAGTCACTCATCTAGTGCCCAAGTTTGAAGGAAGTTGCATTTAGAAGAACGAGAAGAGAGAGGTGCATTGCTTAGTCTTGGATATTCTCTAGTGTTTGGTCTTTTATCTTGGCATTGTAATGGAAATCTATATTAAGGAAGTTTTTGTTGGGTTTTCTCCCCCACGAGGGTTTCCCAAGATAAAATGTTGGGTACCTTGTGATTTTATTTCTCTCAGTGATCATGCTTATGCTATTATTGTCTAGTAAATTGAAATGAACTTAATAGCAGCTCTAAATTTAACAGTAGGAATATTAGCCTTGGGAAAAAAAGAGTGTTATCACTAGCACTAAGGTTTGTTTAGAAGGTTAATTTTATGGTTTTTGTTCGTAACAATATTGGTTGTCAATACGATGATTTAAAAAAAGTTGTAATTTAACCTAGAAAAAAAAGGAGGTGATGTCATGAACACCACTTTTTTATTTCAAGGGTTGATTTTGAGATTTTAATTGCAATTTTACAAGAATTTGAAGCTATGGTGGAAAATTGTTATAATTTTAACCTCAAAAAAAAGGTGTTATCGATAGCACCACTTTTTTATTCAGGTGTCGATTTTCATGTTTTTTGTGCAAAACTATGGGTTTTAAGGGCTAGAGTTCTCGTTTTGAGGTCACAATTCTCGTTAAGTTTGTAACTTTGTTTCTGGTACAATTAATCCCAGACACCACCTTTTGTCACTTGTAGAAGTAAATCTATCAAGAACCAAGGAAAATTTTGTATGAGACATAAATAAAAATGATGACAGGGAATCCATAACAACTCTCATATTCTCAATTGTATGCTTCAGTCAAAAACTGCAGCAATCTTAAAATGACAACTTTGTCCTTTTTCACCCCTTTTTCTAGACAATTTTTAGCCAAACTGGCTATGTCCCAAATTGTGCACTTCTCGAAAAACTTAAATGAACCAAACTTGTCTAGATTGATAATTATACAAAATTTCAAGTAAATAATTTTTTCCATATTTGTCATCTAGGGACCCTTTTCCCACTGAAAATCCCCAAAATCCCCCAAAAGTAGCCTAGAATATTGGATTTTGGCCTATTTTGGCACCTCCACTCCCAAATCCTTGGAATCTTACCAATCCCTTCGCACAATATCTTCATGTCTTCTTTTCTAGTACTCTATAAAAGTATCAGTAGTAATTGTGCTCCTGCCACTGAGCTTCACCTTGATCTTCAAAAACATGTAATTAGCATTTTCTGGAAAATCAGAGCATAAATGCTCAGTGGCCCTTTCTGTCATTTATTTATCCCTTAACACTATGGAAAAAACCTAGAAAATATTATCTTCTTTTGAGTTATTATTCTCCTTCTATGGTCAAAATACAATTTTCACTCTAGACTTTTTTTTTAAATTATAGGACAATTTTGCCTATGTGGTTGTTGATGTGGCCTTCTGGGTCCACATGGAACCCTAAGGTGATGTCATATCATCCACCCGGCCACTCTGGACCTGCCTCATCAGCCTTCGCCTCCCTCCTCCTCCTCTCTCTCTCTATTTCCTTCCCCTTTTTGTTATTCTTTATTTTATTTTATTTCAGACCCCATCGTACCCGACTACCCACATGGTACCTTGTTCAACCATGGATGGGATAGTGGTCCCACCTCTTCTACCAACTTCCATGTTTCTTTCATTCATTGGTCATGGGGATGAGCGGGTCCCATCCCACACCCTTTTCCTTGAGCACGCGCAACTTGCACACTCCCGGATCTAACTGTGCAGATGATCAGACGATCGACAAGCCACAACTATTTCACATCGTCAAAATGATTGAGATTTAATGACCCTCGGTGATGTGATACCATAAACCTGTTGATTTTTCAATAATCTAGTCTTAAGCATGAATTTCATTACATTTTAGCATTTTACTTAAACCATAGACGATTTTTTGCAGCAACTAAGATCACAAGAAGAAACATCGTGCACAAGTACACAAGAAGTATCCTGGGAAACCCTTCTCAACACAAGAAGAAAACCCAGCCAATCCTTTGCTATATTCTTCAAGAGAAAGACCTTCACCACCAAGAAAATCTAGCACACAAAAGGGTGCTCACAAACCCTAGAATACTAGCGCCCAAGAGAGGTGTGCACTTTTCCCAAGTAGATGTACTTGCTGAAATTTCCAAACTCACATAAAAGATATATTTCCTCAATGGGGAATTTACCTTTACTTATATTATACTTGACCTGTCAACAGAAGTGTCTATTGGCACAACAGGGATGACCTCTGTATCTCATAATATAATTAATATTAACCAGATTAATTATATTTTACATTAATTATCAATTACATTAAGGTGGGGCCGACCTATACCCTTTACATTACAATCAGGGTTACGGGCAGGTCTGACTCTTGAAAAATACAGCAAGGGATCTCATACACCCACTAGTGCTCAACCACTAGGGGCACATCCATAGGGATGAAAATATCTTTGGCTCACTGCATTACACAGAAGAACCACTCTCACTAGTGCTCAACCACTAGGATCACATTCACTTGTGCTCGTCCACAGGCATGTCCACTCAACAGATCTTATTTCCCACTGCATTACACAGGATATTCATATGGAGTTCATCATCAACTCTCTACTCAGAGGAGGATAATATATCATCTTCGTCTATGTCTCATGACGATGCACCCAACTCTTTGGGAATTCACATTTTCACCTTGTGCTCAGCCACAGGCGCGTCCAACTCTGTAGATCTCCTTTCTCACTGCATTACACAGGAGAATCATCTAGATTTTGTCTCAACTCTTTGTAAGCATGAGGCCATCTCTACATTCCAGCTCTGTCTCATATAGGAGCCACACACCCCTCTTAGGGGCTCTCTCTCAGGTTTGTGTCTTGGATAATGTCTCACGTAGTTGTAATCATCAACACTCCCTCTCAACTAGGGAGGCATTCTTCATCAGGCCAAGTCTCATACGGAAGTACTTTGAACTATGTCTTGGCTGTAGTCATCAACACTCCCTCTCAACTAGGGAGGTATCCTTCACCAAGATAATTTGGTGAAGATGTCTGCAATCTTCTCATGTGTAGGAAAGTATTGCATGTGTACTATTTTCCTCTAGTGATATTTTATCTCAACGTGTTTCGATCTATCATGAAACAAAATTATCTCAAAGAGCTTCACACAACTTTGGTTATAATCATAAAATCCATCTCATGATCAAGTAAATTTGTCAGAAGTTTGTGAAGCCACACTACTTCGCATGCTCAATGATATATACTATGCTTCTGTGGTACTCAAGGCCATGGGGCTTTGTTTCCTTATGCACAAGGAAACCATGGAAAACTTCACGGTAAAACAACAACTGGATGTGATCTTTCGGTCCAATGTACTTTCTATCCATTCTGCATATCCCTGCAAACTCAAGTCTACACTGGAGACATATCACATGCCATATCTAATTGTTCCTCGTAGATATCTCAATACATGTTTCGTTGGTGTCTAGTGATTCTGTCTCGGATGACTCATGGAATGACTAAGAATATTCACTGCATAGCATGAATCAATTCTAGTGTTAACCAGATACATCAGTGATCCAATCAATTGTGGATCAATCTCGTCTGAATCATCATCATTCATTTTCTTCAAATCCATCACTGTGGATTTGCATTATGTCATACTGAACTTCTTTAATATTCCCACTGTATATTTTCCTTGACTCAATAAAATATCATCGGTCCTCTGTCATACTTATTGTCCCAAGAATTAGTGCATCATACTCATATCCTTCATCTCGAAATCAAAAGTCAAAGCTTACTTGTATCCAACAACAAGGCTTTCTGAATAAGTCATCAAAATCAGGCTCTCATCACCAACACTGCAATAATATAGGTTTGGATCAGCAATACTCTTATTGAAACCCAAAATCATCAAGAATCCATCCATATGATATATTTTCCAACTCATGGATGGTAGTATGGATGGAAGTGTATCGGGCTTACTGGATCAAGTGTCTCATGATAGAAAAATCCCTCTGTTTGTGAGAATCCTCTGGCTATAGATCTCACTTTGTATTTCTCGACACTTCCATCAGTTGCATGTTTGATCTTATAGATCCACTTGTAAGTTACCATAGACTTCCCTTCTGGTATCTGAACAATATCGTATACATCATTCTTTTAATATATATTGGTATTCTTCTATTATGGCATCTTTCCATACCTGTTCTCATGTTTTTTCTCCAAGACAAGGAGGCTCAAAATCAATGAAGTGGCTCATGATTGAAGTATAGCTTGAAAATCTCTTTTTCTTTCTAGGGATGTGCCTTGAGGAGCTTGTATGTTCCTATGCCTCATGTAGAGTGGGCCTAGGTAGGCCTTGTATTTCCTAGTGAAATATCTCTAGACATATCAACTGGAGGAACTGGATCAACTGGAATAATGTTTGTCTCCCTATGAAATGTTGAAGGGGGAGAACGTATTGTTTCACTGTCAATCTCCATCTGAGATTCTTTGGATCTTTGAAAGGTTATCTCTTCTTCAAGGACAACATCTATGCTTGTCTCAATCTATCTCTAACCAAGGATGTAGATCTGGAATGTCTTCGAAGATTCACTGTTTATCCCATAAATGTATCCTTTCTCCCATAAGGGTATAGCTTGGACTTCTTCTCTTTGGGTACATGAAAATACATTGGGCACCCAAATATCCTGAAGTTTTCAATCTTAGGCTTCACTCTGGTGAAGGTTTCTTCGGGAGTTATGTTTTTCAAAGTCTAGTGAAGACTCTTATTCTAAACATATACTTTGTCATGCATTATTTTTCCCATGGAATCATAGAAATGTTTTGATCATGCATTATTGCATTGGTTGTCTCAATGATGGTTCTATTCTTCCTCTTTCTCAAATAGTTTTGACTCCCTCTGAGTCAAGTGACTCCCTCTAAAGGATAAGAATATTTCTTTGTTCTTAACCTGTCTGGAACAAGAAAACAAGAAGAACCAAAACAATAATATCTCCTAAAGGAGAATAATGAGTTCATCTCTAGAATCAAAACAATTTAAGGATTGTTGTCGCAACTAAAACACCTACTTGTAATGTAGCAAACTTTAGAAATATAGGTTAGAGGAATGACAATTACAACAATCAAACCCGGAGTCTTCACTTCCACTGTGTTGTTCCTCTGAATGCACTGAGATCCCTCTGGATCCATGACTTCAGCAAAAGGTTCCTTTGTCCTGTAATTACCCTTATGACAATGATACAAATAATATATATACAAGTGCATACCTGAGGGTGTTGATATGATTTATCCAATGGAACATGGTTGATCTCTATCCTCTGACATCTTCATGAAGGAGGTAGTCACAGTGTCACCTTTTTGTATCACCCACAATAATTCTTCCTTTGAAGTCTTGTCTTCCAAGAAATTGAAGTTGCTTGATCCATCAAGCTTATATTCCATCATAGTTTTGTTCATCATAATTTTAGATTATTCACAACCCCTTGTCAACTGGGCTAGAAAACCTAACGGTTAGGCTAGGCTAGCACTTTTAGGTTTTGTTGGACTTATGACTGCCAAAAATAAGACTTTGAAATATAGGAGAACACTGGTGAGCTGAATATCTCCTTCAATGAGTTGCAGAAGCCCTAATACTGAAATTTCTGCAAAAATTAGCGAAACCCTAGGGCCAAAATTTCAAAATGCTCGGAATTTCAATCTGAAGCTTGTTGGAGGTGCGTTGAAGGATTTTGTACACTTCTAATTTATTTTTATCCCCAACGTCCAAGTTCCAAGTGTTGAAACCTCTTAGAAAGGTAGGTCATACAGAATTTATGGAAACCCTAGGAGGGTTGTACAGATTTACAGGAGAGAGAAGATGGTTGAAAATTGCTTGTGCAATGGGTTCTTCAAGACCTATGCTCTAATCCCATGTTGATTTTTCAATAAGATAGGCTTAAGCATGAAGTTCATTCCATTTTATCATTTTACTTAAACCATAGACAATTTGTTGTAGCAACCAAGATCACAAGAAGAAACACCATGCACAAGTACACAAGAAGTATCATGGGAAACCCTTCTCAACAAGGGAAGAAAACCCAACCAATCCTTTGCTATATTCTTCAAGAGAAATACCTTCACCACCAAGAAAACCTAGCACACAAAATGGTTCTCACAAACCCTAGAATACTAGCGCCCAAGAGAATTGCGCACTTTTCCCAAGTAGATGCACTTGCTGAAATTTCCAAACTCACACAAAATATATATTTCCTCAATGGGGAATTTACCTTTACTTATATTAGACTTGACTTGTCAACAGAAGTGTCTATTGGCACAATAGGTCCGACCTATCTATCTCATAATATAACTAATATTAACTAGATTAATTATCTCTTACATTAATTATCAATTACATTAAGGTGGGGTTGACCTATACCCTTTACATTACAATTAGGGTTACAGGCAGGTCTAACTCTTGAACAATATAGAAAAGGATCTCATACACCCACTAGTGCTCATCCACTAAGGGAAAATCCATAGGGATGTCCATATCTCTAGCTCACTACATTACACATAAGAACCACTCTCACTAGTGCTCAGCCACTAGGATCACGTTCACATGTGCTCGTCCATAGGCACACCCACTCAACGGATCTTCTTTCCCACTGCATTACACAGGAGAGTCATCTGGAGTTCATCGTCAACTCTCTTCTTAGAGGAGAATAATACATCATCTTCATCTTTGTCTCATGATGATGCACCCATCTCTTTGGGAATTTACACGTTCACCTTGTTCTCATCCACAGGCACGTCCAACTCTACAGATCTCCTTTCTCATTGTGTTACACAGGAGTATCATCTGGAGTTCTTCTCAACTCTCTGTAAGGAGGAGGCCATCTCTATGTTCCAGCTCTGTCTCAGATAGGAACCACACACCCCTCTCAGGGGCCCTCTCTCAGTTTTATGTCCTGTAGAATGTCTCACGTAATTGTAATCATCAGCAAAACCGACCAGGGATACATGGTGCTCCCTCATTGGTTTCACATCCCCGTCAATTTTTTTAAAACCATTCACCCTGACATGCGATACCTCCAATGGTATTGAGGCTCATCGCCTTGTCCATGTTGCACCTACGCCAGTGATTGAGCCCAGCACCACATATTGTAGACACTCGACCTTGCCACTAGCCTGCCACCATGGCAATCCACGTCACCACTGACATCATGTATGGAAAATACCCAAATTTTTAATTTTTTCAAGAATGCCTGAATTCAAAATTTCTTCTTCCACCACCATGGAATCTTTGTAATTTGCTTCCTATGGCCAATTTTGGCCATGTGCATGCTAATTTTACCTCTTTACTCAAAATTCGACACTCGTGTTGATTTCTCAATGAATTTCACTGCAGAAATTGGGGTTTTTGCCCATTTTCGCCTAATTTTTCCATGGATAACCTGGAGATCCTAAATTCGACCAATTACAAGCCCAAACATGCACATTCAGAGATTAAAATTGAGGATTTTTAATCCCTGAACTCAAATTTCTCAAAATTACAGGAAATTTCTTCAAACTTTTGCTTGGAAAAATCTGACAAACATATTACATACATCCTTTGAACTTTAAATCTGCAATTTCATCTTCTATGTGTTGCTTTTGGACTATGCAGGCTCAACATTGAACTTGTGTATCTAATACCAATCTATAATGCACCCAGACTCCAAGATGAGACCCATCACTATAAAAACAACTTAGCCTGCTAATACAAAAAAAAAAAAAAAAAACGCCCCATACTTATAAAATAACCAAGGGGCAATAGGTCCATAATTTAACATCCATCTAATAGAATTCATTAAAACATGAATGCAACCATTCAAGCAAAACAACAACACACAACATTCATATAAAACATATACACAGTGAAATAATCATATTAAAAACAACAGATAACTTATATGTTTACAAATATAACCAATTGGTTGCATACGAAGGAGTCCACAATGAGATTTCCACTCTCCACACTCAACAACCCAAAACCCAGGTTCTAAACTCCAACAATAGTTCCAATCCACTATCTCTCTTCCCCATAACCTGCACAACCCAAGGATTGTACCCCTTCATTGTTCTCAATCCATTGGGTTGTACCATTCGTTTATCGGGGCTTCCAATGCACTTGGTTGGCCAGGAAATCCCTCAGTTGGGTACTCTAGGAACTCTTAGTTGTTATAGGAGTGTTCACAACAGCCTTAACAAGGCTCTTGAACCATTTCCTCAATAAGAAAATGCATTATAGGCTTACAACCCGTTTTACAAGCACACGGGCCACATTTCCAACATAAAACATAGCCAAACAATGGTTGCCTTCAAGCATACCATGGATGGTGCTCTTTCCATCACTCAATTCCTCTCTTACTATCCAAAAACTACATGTAAAAATTGTTTATCCTTTTCATACGAATTTCCCTTCTTCTCCCTTGCTTGATTCTCACTCTTCCCAAAGATAATTGTACTTCAGCCCCATGTTCACAATAACTATCGGATGGGACTCCTCACACCCACCCTCTTACATGAAATCAATGATTGGCTTTGGGAACACTAAACAACAAAATAAAAGGTTATACATAATGATAATAATTTCAGGAATGTGGGTTTGGATTAATACCCATGAACATTTCCCCCTTGGACCCCTCTCTCTCTTGTGGAATCATATCCCTCCATCGTTTTCATCCCTCTCATATCGCAACCAACGATCATCATTTCAATGTAAATAATTCATAGTTTGGCCCTCGACCATTTTAATCAATACGGGCTCATCACCCCAACATATCGATTCACTAGCCTAATTCACATGTATACAACTACATTATAGTTTTTAGGAATTAAAACTAGGGATGTTACACTAACCCCAGTATGAAGACATTCATGTGTATCTCCACACTCAATGGTTCCATCCTCAAATTTCTTGTGATGAACATTAACATATTTGACATCATGCTACAAGATACATCATTATCAATGACATTTTGTATCATCAAGGGGTTGATTTATTATTGCGTTGATGTTTGAATCATGAGGAAGATGAGTGGGTTATGAACAATTGTCATAGTGGATCCTATGGTGGTCATATTTTTTGGATGGGAAGCACCCAAAAAAATCTTGTGCATAAGATACTTTTGACCTTCAATGTTTAATGATTGCATGGAACAGTCAAAAGGTGTCATCTTTGTTAGGTTCATACTAAGAATATGTGTGTGCCTCTTTCTCCTTTGCACCTTGTATTTACTATCATCCCTTTCGAAAAATGGGGTATGGATTGTATGGAGTGTCAACTTGCTTCTAGAGATTATCATAAGTAAATCATTATGGACATTGATTACTTCATTAAGTGGGTGTTAATCATTCCAACCTTTGTTAATGACAATAATATAGTGACATTGTTTGTATTCAATCACATTATAGTGAGATTTGACGTGCCTAGGGAAATTTTGACTAATCATATATCTCATTTCTAAAAACAATTGATGATGAAATTATCAATTAAGTTAGGTTTTTGTTAGGAACATTCCATGATATACTATTCTCAAGCCAATGGTAAAGTAAAGGCTATCAATAGAGTCTTGAAAATTATTTCTTAGAGGATGGTTGACAAAAATAAATCCAACTGGCACCTTATGATTTTTGTGGATCTTCGATCAAGACTACCATTGGTTTCACATTGTTCCAATTGGTTCATGATTCTGAAGCAGTCCTACAAATTGAAAGTGAGATCCCCTCTCTGAAGCTAGTTGTTGATTTCCTACCTTATACATCACATCAACAAGAACAACTTGTTTACTTGGAATGATTAGATGAGCACCATTGAGATGTGACTATAGTGAATTGTTAAATTTTTACTTATACAGCTAACAATTATCGTTCTTCTTTATTATTATAATCATTTAGCACATTAGCTGCATAAATAAGATCACTAAAAGAGAGGCAATCACGGAAACAATAGAGACACGCATATTATCCTAGGAAACCCTCGTGGGGGAGAAAACCCAGCAAAAACTTACTCAATATAGACAGACCAAAGACCGAACAGAAGATCCTCCTCTACTCCTTCACTAGGAAGAGTAGTGTGCCACTTAACCAAGAAATACCAAGACACGAACCAAGAACCCTCCTTGATGTGACACTTAGCTACAGTAGCATTTCCTCCAAGACTTGTACACTTCTTCATAGTTGCAGATCTAGTGTGTGTGAGTGTGCAAATGAGGTGCTAGTCTCCTTTATAAATAGTAGTCTGGCCCCCCCTAATTATGTCTGGGCCGACCTGTCACTTTACCCTTTTAATTTACATTTAATTTTCAAGGCACAAAAGGGCCGACTTTTAAAAAGGCACAATAGGGCCTAATTAATAAATATAATATAAAAATATTATTCAACACTTCCTCTTAGGTAGAATATTATTCGAAGTTACAATATTTCAACACTCCCCCCTTAACAAGAAGGGTATTCTACGAACAACGCCAATAACAACTAACTGGACTCAATACAACATTAGGAGGAGGAGACATCGTCATCAACATCTAGAACATTGTATGTCATATATATAGGTCATCGAAATTTTTTCTCATCATCAACATCAGTAGAAACTGAACATCATCATTATCTATAGCATGGAGCTAGAGTAGCAGCATCATCATCAATAACATGAAATTAGAACATCAACATCAGGAGCAACATGAAGTTGGAACATCAACATCAACAACACGAAGCTGGAACAACAACATCATAAATAGCATGAAGCTGGAACATCAACATCAACAACACGAAGTTGGAACATCAACATCAACAGTAAGAAGTTGAAACATCAACATCAACACCACGAAGTTGGAACATCAACATCAACAGCACGAATCTAGAACATCAACATCAACAACACGAATCTGGAACATCAACATCAACAGCACGAATTTGGAACAACAACATCAACAACATGGAGCTAGAACAACATCATCAACAACACGAAGTTGGAATAACATCATCAACATCACGAAGCTAGAACATCAGCATCTATATGTGGCAACATAATGAGGCAGGTGCATCAACAAGATCATATGTGGTACTATGACAGACCGTCCTTATCAGACCTTCGGGATCTAACCAGGAATCATAAGATTACATAGGATATAAAATCCTAACAAGTTACCATGTGGTACTCTGATAGATCGTCCTTACTGGACCTTCGGGATCTACCCCGGAATCATAAGATTTCCTAGGATATAAAATCCTAACTGAGCTACCACTATTGGCCACAGCTAGCATATACATGCACAGGTACTCTGACAAACCATCCTTACCGGACCTTCAGGATCTGCCCATGTATGATCGGTCCCCTAGGATATAAAATCCTAATTGAGCTACCCGTTGTTGGTCATGATACCATAGTGTCATCAGCATCACTCCCCCTTTCAAGGGAGGTCCTTTCGGACAACACCAATATTGTCTCGGAAGTACTCAAAATTCACACGAGACAGAGGATTACTCAACACATATGCAACCTGCTCATATGCGCCAACATATTGGAGCTTCACAGCTCCCTTTTGTACCAAGTCATGAATGTAGTGGTATCGTATCTCAATGTGCTTCATCTTATCGTGGAACATTGGGTTCTCTGTCATCCTTACGCAACTCTGGTTATCACAAAAGATCACGATAGCATCCATCTCTAGGTCAAATAGACATGTCAATATATTTCGAAGCCATATGGCTTCACAATTGGTGGAGCATGCTGCAATGTACTCTGCTTCTATCGTACTGAGAGCAATATTGGAGTGCTTCCTGCTTTTCCACGAAGTCATGGCTGACCCCAAACTGAAACAACATCATTAAGTTATTTTTTTTTCTGAATCACTTCCAGCCCAATATGAATCAGTATAGCCATACAATCTGAAGTCACAAACTCTAGTATAATAGAGACCATAATCCAACGTACCCTTAAGGTATCTCATCACATGCTTTGTAGCTACAAGGTGAACACGATTGGGCTCCACTAGATACTGACTCAAGGTGTTCATAGTAAAGCATATATCTGACCTGGTATTCATCATAAACATCAACGAACCAATAATTTTTCTGTATAAAGTAGCATCGACTAACTCTAATGAAGTATCAACCAGGAGCTTCAAATTCATCTCCATGGGTGTGGGCATGGATTTACATTCCAACATGTCAAACTTCTTCAGTATTTCAACTGCATACTTCCCTTGGTAAAGGAAGATATTCCATGGGCTCTTCCAAACTTCAAGACCTAAGAAATAGTGCATCGGGCCTAGGTCTTTCATCTCAAATTCTGCGGCAAGATTCTTCTTACAATTTTTTATGAGCTTTTCTTCATCTGTCAAGAATAAATCATCCACATATATCAACAATAAAACTAGTCCATCATTCTCAATCTTGAAGTAAAGGTTGGTATCAATTTTACTCTTGGTAAATCCCAAGCTCATCAGAAAACTATCAATCATGCCATACCAAGCTCTTGGAGCTTGCTTCAACTTGCAGACATGAGTCTTCATGTCCTGTACTTTGAAACCAAATTTTCACATCACATTGTACCAACCTGGTACAATATTGGAAGTCACCGCTAACTTCCCTTATGGTCTTAAGGAAAAATCCATATCCCAGTCCTTCTGACTGGCTTCCTCCTCTGTCATTGAAACAAGAGAATCTTCTCAAGA
>ML851396.1:7729-31151 GCA_009831015.1 Picea engelmannii
CACATTATCTCTAAAGAAGGCATCAGAATTGACCCCAGCAGAATAGAGGCCATACTAAAGTTAGAACACCCAAGGAATCTAAAAGAACTACAATCCTTTATAGGGAAAATTAACTTTCTTCGAAGATTCATTCCTAATCTAGCCGAGCTCCTCCGAAATATCACCAACATGCTCAAAAAGGACGCTAAAATAAAATGGGACTCAGAGTCCAGACAATCCTTCGAACAGGTCAAACGAGCTCTCATAGAGGCTCCAGTTCTGATTAGTCTCGATTTCACAAAAGATTTCTATCTTTTCTCTTTCGCCTCGGAACATACTATAGCGGTTGTATTACTGCAGAAGAACAGTGAAGGGTACGAACAACTCATAGCTTTCTTCAGCAAGGCTCTAAGAGATGCTGCACTGAACTATAATATTATGGAGAAACAAGCCTTTGCTTTGATAAAGGCTATAAAAGACTTCAGGGTCTACATTCTCCATTCACATGTCATAGCCTATGTTCCAAACGCGGTAGTAAAAGATATCTTGACACAAGACAACCCTGATGGGAGAAGGGGAAAGTGGATTGCAGTTATTCTAGAATACGACATTGAAATTAAGCCCACAAAATTGATCAAAGGCCAAGGCCTCGCCAAATTGATGGCTGAATCTAACTTTCAAGCTCTTGACATTAATTTTCTAGACGTGGCAGATGAACCGGGTGAGATGGCGACTCCAAACGTTAAAGAGGTTTTTCTCAACTCTCCATGGTATGAAGACCTTGTCTTTGTTTTACAAAACTTACAAGCTCCCCCTGGTTTAACTAAAACTAAAGCTAGATTTTTAAAGTTGAAAGCTTTGAAATTCTGTATTCTAGAAGGAAATTTGTATTGGAAAGACCCTGCTGGTATTCTTTTAAATTGCTTACTCAAAGATGAAGCTGACAAAGTATTGCAGGATTTCCATGCAGGTGAATGTGGTGGCCATTTAAACTGGAAGGTTATGGAAAACAAAATACTCAGAGCTGGTTTTTATTGGCCCACCCTGTTTGCAGATGTACATCAGAAAGTAACAACCTGTCATCAGTGCCAACTATTTGAGGGTAAAAGGAAACTCCTTCCTTTACCTCTTAAACCAATTTCAGTGGAGGCTCCTTTCCAGCAATGGGGACTTGAATTCATTGGAGAGATACACCCTCCATCTTCTGGCCAACATAAGTGGATCCTTACCGCTATCGATTATTTTACCAAGTGGATCAAGGCTGTACCTAGCAGGCAAGCCAATGACTCCGTAATCATCAAGTTTCTTGAAAATAATATTTTATCCCGTTTTGGTTGTCCTAGAAAGATCATTACTGACAATGCATCTGCCTTTCGATCGAAGAAACTTGTTGATTTCTGCAGCCGTTACCACATTGCCTTGGGGCATTCCACAACCTACTACCCTCAGGGGAATGGGTTGGCGGAATCATCAAACAAGTCTTTGGTGAATATCATCAAGAAAACGCTGCAGGAGAATAAAAAATCATGGCATGATAAGCTGGTATTTGCTTTATGGGTAGACAGACTGACCACCAAGAGGTCAATTGGTATGTCACCGTACCAGTTGGTCTATGGTACTGAGGCCGTTTTCCCAACTTCTTTGGGAGTTCCTGTCATGAAGTTACTTCAAGAAATACAAGTTGAGCCAAATGACTCCCAGAGACGAATCAATCAGATGATTCACTTGTAGCAGACTAGAGAGGATGTGTTCAACAAGACCCAAGTCATCCAAGATAACATTAAGAGGATCTTTGATAAAAGAGCCAAGGAGGATGATTTCGAGTTGGGAGACCTGGTATTGAGATGGGATGCCAAGAATGAGGACAAGGGAAAGCATGGGAAATTTGATCATCTGTGGACAGGACCCTATAGGATACAAGCTTTCAGAGGAAAAAACGCATTTTTGTTGAACAAAGCCGATGGATCAGATCTGCCAGGATCACCTGTGAATGGCAGAACGCTGAAACATTATATCCCTCCTCAGTAAGAGATGGGAAGAACTCACTCTCCATTGTACATACCGGATTTAATTTCCTGTCTTTACTTGCATTTTCTGAAGTGAGGAACATTGGTCAGTTGGTTGAAGCCCGAAGAGAAGGCCCTAAGCTGCTGATCACTGTCTTTCAAAAAATTTCCTGAGAATAAGACCAACTAAGTCTACTAGGCAGATAGGCTCGGAATGACAGGGAACTGGATTCTTGGCACTTAACAGGGCAAGTACCATCCCCAGGTGGAGCCGCTGTTATCACCCCATAAAATATGGGAATAAACTTATGACTTAGATATTTTTGATATTATCTGTATCTAGTGTTCTTATTGGAAATCCATTTTTCATTTTTGCAAAAAGAAAAAGAGAAAAGAAAAAGAGAAAAGAAAAATAAAGAAAGAAAAAGAAAAGAAAAAGAAAAAGAGAAAAGAAAAACAAAAGAGGGCAAAAAGATTTGAAATAAAAATCCCCATGCAATAACAGTGACTAGATCATACCTTTCAAGCATGACCAAATCCTTTTAAATTTCAATGTTATTAGAACTAGTGAATACATCTGATCAGACCATCTAATCCTGGTCAGATAGCCCCTAGGTTAGAACTAGTGAATACATTTGATCAGACCATCCAATCCTGGTCAGATAGCCCCTAGGTTAGAACTAGTGAATGAATCTGACCAGACTGTTTAATCCTGGTCGGATAGCCCTTAGGAAAAATAATACCTTAACCCAACAGTTTAATCTGGGTTATTTGTCTTGTGAAAGTAGGTTAAAACGTAGATTCACAGCTTGGCCTGCCTTGCCTAAATAAAACCAGATTGATAAATTTGCTACCCCGTGACTCCAATGCCTAAATACAGTTCAAATAATGTCCCCTTGATGGAGTGTATGAGAAAAACTGAAAAAACCCGCAAGAAAGCACTTATCCTAAGTTTTCCTTCTCATGACTTTTCCCGCCCCAGACATATTTTTCGGTCATTTTCCAGTCGTTCAGATCTCATCGCCCGGATCGACGGCTCACAAAGAATTCCGGACCCCCCTTAGTGTTCGGCCTTTAAACAAAGGGGGGGGGTCTGAAATCTTCTATAACATTCACACATATCTGAACGGTCCAGGGAAAAGCGCACGAATCCATGGCTCATATTGGATTCCGGACCCCCCCGCCCGTTCTGCATTTAACGTAGGGGGGGGGGTCCGGAATTGTCAATCACACGGGCGCACATCTGGACGGCTCTGAATCCATCTCTCAAATCAGTGGTCCACATCGAATTTCGGACCCCCCCATCCATTCTGCCTTTAATGGAGGGGGGGGGGTCCGGAATTGACATTAAGGAACGCTCAGATCTGGACGGCCTTCAGAGAAAGCACGCAGATCATTGGTTCTTAACGCATTCCAGACCCCCCCGGGTGTTCTGTCTTTAACCAAAAGGGGGGGGGTCCGGAACGAATATTCTTTCCGGCAGGTCCCTTGTTGCAGGTGGCATCGTTCTAATGGTCCAGAGGTCACATTCAACACCTACTACCTGACACCCGATCACCCCTGGATGTCATCCTCCACTAAACCCCCTCGACCCACTTGCTATTGGGGTCGGGTCACTTCCCATAACTTCTGTCCGTCCAGGCTGTCAGTCCCATAACTCCGTTCACTCATGAGCGGCCCCCTTTGGCGACTTTTACCCCCAATCACCAACCTCCACGTCAGTCATCCATATATTTGGGTTACCGTCACCTGCCATATCACCCCAAGTGGCCCGTTGAACATTAATGACTGGATAATATGCCTGTTGTCATGCTGACCATTTTCCCGCGTCCGACCGACCCAGTTTTGAATAAATATACCATTGTTCTCATTTCCACTCGTTATTCATCCCTCGTGCCAAAACCATCCATCGCACCAGAGAATGTATCTATCGTCTTCCCATTGCTTCCCCGTCGTTTTCCTCCACCACCAGTAGACCCCACTAACGTTGTTTGTTGCAGGTACAGTTGTCGAAATGGTGTCCAAGACAAAGTCAGTTGAAGACGAAGAGAATCCATTCGTTCCTCCTCCGGTGGACCTGGATAAAATTCCCCTGGTCGATAAGGACCGGTTGATAGCTGATACCATTTGCAGTTTTGACTTCTCTGATTTGCGGTCATGGATCTGAGAAATATTCCTGGACCAGAGTGACGAGATTGGGCTCTGGGAGTCCAATTTGCCCTTATATCTTTTCCCCCAAATCCATAATTTCCCCGAGTTTGCCCTCCGCTGCCAAGTCCATTACTTACCCGACCAGAAAGCCATCATTTCTTCATCTGGAGACGTTCTTTTCTTCATCACCCCATAGGACATCGACCAGATGTTACAAATCACCCGAGTGGAATCTGCCTCACCCTTTAACTTAGAAATCCTCACCGGGCTTTACCAGAAAATGACTTTCCCACAAAGAGCTCAGATTTTCGAGCTTTTTCTCCCCACTTCCGCTCCAATCCTGACCACCAACCCCCCGTATCCTTCTTCCATGTTTTTCGTCAAAGGGAATCAGATTATTTCGGCTCTGTGTGCTCTACTTGGATACTACTCTGATCAGTGGGTGGATGAGCCCATCCTGGGCTTTCTGTCCATCTTCTCCAACGACGAACAACCAACCACACAGTTCGACTACAACACCTTCCTGGAAAATAACATCCATGAGCAGTTCATCAATTTCACCACCGAAGGCATGTTCAGGTATTCATCCATTCTGGCTTACATGTTTCTCTATTTCCAAACCGACAGGTTCAACTTCTCCATGCAGAAGATGGACACCGACGGGAAGCTGCAGCCAGTCACAGCGTGGACATCTCTCCTGAAGCAAAATTCTGCCGAATACGACTTCACGGCATTCATTGACCTGTTTTACCACCCGGTGGTAAGTATGTTGCATGGCATGCCTGAGCCACGGATTAATGATGAAGTCCAGAGGATTTTGCACCTCTCGGACAACGTGCAGACAAGAGACTGGTATTTATGCCAGAATCACACTGAAATCAGAGTCTTTGGGTGTGAATTGGTGCCCTATAAACTGCCACGATATGTACCGGTAAGACTTTTCGCATTAGAATATATAAGGCAGATTATGAACTCTGATGATATTCATTTTGTTTCACTTAAGAAAAAGCAGCAGTTGAGAATCAAAGGACAAATTGGTCCTTTTATATGCAATAACCGAGGCGCAGGCGAGGAAGCGGATCGAATTTTGAAGGAGATGAAATTCTCCACGAGTTTCGTCTGGAACTATAATCCCCACGGGATCATTTAAGACATGAGGGTAAAAAACAAAAATGCCCCTTATGTGCACGAGTCTAAGCCTGAGATCGAAAAATTTGCGAATCAGGTAGTCTGGCTGCCTGACACTTTGCTGGACTTGGAACAGCCGGGGCCCTCAACAAGTGCACTACCCGCCACCACACCGCAGGTCCTCAAGGAGAAGAGGCCCCAACAGGAGTCATCTCCTCCTGTAACAGAGGTGTCTTCTGAGGAATTCAAAACGCACGCCAAAAATCCGAGGACAACTCCTACGACAGGCACGACAACGGAGCAAGAGATCACACCCACCACAGTGACCACCATTGGGGCTAAGCAACTCAGTTTTTCTTTCGGCTCCAGTCAGCATAAGGAGGGGACAAAAGAATTAAAGTCCTCAGATTCTCCTTTGGATACTCCTCCAAGTAGCACTGGGCTCAAGTTGGGCATTTTTGAAAAATATGACACTATCAAAAAGAGGAACCAGTCGCTCACCAACAACACTTTTGCACAGTTCCAGAAGTAGTGATCCACGGCCCAGCATAGACTTCTCTCAGCATTTGATACAGAGAAGGGTAGGATGCATATGGCGTTCCTCCATGCACAAGTTCCTGATCCAAAGGTGATATCTGATTACAAGAGGTCCACGTTTGAGTTTCAAGCAAAAGATGTGCATCCGACAGATCAGATGGATCTGCATAAGCAAACTGGGGAAGTGATTTCCCACACTTTATCCCGTGTTGCGACCTCTGCGTCAAAGTTTCGGATAGCTTTGAGCAATGCCCAGACCCAACTGAAGCTAGAGAAGATGTCTTCCTTCGCTAAGGAAAACAGGATAAAGACGTTGGAGGAACTGATCCTCAAGATCGGTTACGACCCGGCGAACGTCAAGGATGCTGAGGAGATGATCAAAAAGAAAAATGCTGACATAGCCTCTTTGAGAAAACAACTGAAGCTCCCTCCAACAGAGGACCCACAGACGAAAGAAATAGCTGAAAGAGAAGGCGAAAATGATGAAATGTTGAAATTACTCCTGGAGTAGAGTGCGCAGTTAAAGGAGATGGAAGCAGAGATGGAGAGACTTCTCAAGGAGAAAGAGCAGGCAAATCCAATGGAAGGCATTCCATTGAGTGCTATCCCTATTGCAACACCAACGGTGACAGTCGTTCCATCTGCAACAACAGTTCCCCTTCCAGAAGGAGCTACAGACCTGGCCAAGTCTATGGAAAGGATGAACCTGCAAGAGTCAGAAATTAGTAGGCTCAAGAAAGAATTGGAGAATCTCCAGGAGCTGAAGACTTCCTTTCAGATAAGTCTGTCAAAGGAGAGGCAGGTGAACAAGCAGATCGGGAAGGATTTGCAGCAGCTCCAGAAACAGACATTGGCTGGAAAGACCCTGGCTGAAGTTAAAGAACTTGTGTGGACTGATATCTCTAAGTCCATTAATGAAATCTGGCCTATGGTTCAAATCATGTTTGAACAGAATGAGTTGCTCGAGAGGAGCAAACAGGCTGTGGAGAAAATCAGGACTAAACTGGGCGACATGCCAGCCCAGGCTAATGAAATCATAAGGTTCCTGAATTCTAAGACCCGGGAGGAACTCGAGGAGTTGAAAATTGAAGACAGGACAGAAACCATATTGGAAGTGAAAAGAGTCCTGACCAAAAGAGGTCTCATGCTTCAGCTAGAGGAGAAGATCCAAGTCATGGATCAAGGAGTGCAGAAGTTCTTCCACAAGATAGATGCTCTGCAAAGGAAAGGCCTGCCTGGCGTGAAGGTCATAAATGACAAATTGATGATGCTTCCTGATTATAAGAAAAGGTTGATCGAAGTGTCCAAGGACAATTCTAAGTTCGCAGGAATACATGCAAACATCACAGGAAGAGCATTCATGGATGCCTTGCAGTCGGATATCAATATCCAGCATGAAATTAATCACATTTTCGTTGTCAAGCCTACATTTGCTAAGTACACATACATGGACGAAGTGTACCAGAGATTGCTTAAAATCACAGTGCCAGGTCATATCAGATGGGAAGAATTGTGTGATCTACTAGATTAGTAGATGAGATGTCACTTCCAGTCAGCTGTCCTGTCAGCAGAGGTGGCGAAGGCACCTCACCAATGGCCTACCCCTGAAATTCAGTATACAGTTGTGATGAATCATCAAAACGGTTTTTGCTTAGTTAAGTTAGTTTTTCTAAAAATAGCGTGAACACGTCCTGATCAGTTATGACAGGAGCGTATGTATTTTGTCTTATAAATACTTCATTTTGCAATGTATTGAGGGTTGTTGATTTGCACACCCGATTGCTATCAAGCTATATCATTTTTGAAGAGATACACCATTAATAAAGAAGAGGCGTTTTACAGGATTCTTGCGTATGTTCACTGGTGATGTGATTCCCTGAGTTAATATTTTCTTTCTCCGTATTTCATTTTGTCGTCTGAATCTAATCTTTATGAATAGCGTTATGTTGCAGGATTTATCCCTGATACCCTGTTTCTGATTCTAGAGATTTAAGTGTTTATCTTCTAAATATCTTCAATTAAGAAATTCTTAAATGCTTGTTAGTTGGAGTTATTTTCCTCATCTGTTCTTCCATTCATCATTTTAAATATTGAATATCCAGTGAATGTATTACCTCGCCCTGTGGAAAACTTCTTTGGCGTTTCTGGTTATTTCTCGGATTTGATTTAAACTGACCCCATAGCCCAATGGATGTGTAGTTTGTCTCAACCAACTTTACAAACCCTTTACAACAAAACCAACGATTTCTTTAGCTAGCCTAATATCAGAAAATAAACAAAGATAAATCATACAGACAGATCCCTCTCTAGAGCTGGAAGGGCTAGATCCCAGCTCTAAAAGCGGTTGGTTAAGGTTACCTTAGTAAATTTCTTCTTTTCCAACCTCTAGGAAATTTACCGAGTGCTAACAAAACAAACATCGAAAGGCCCATATGGGACCCAACCACTCCTTCCTAGGGTTCGTTAAAAATACTTCGAGGGACTCATCTGAAGGATGAACTTACAGTTCAAGCATATGTTATCCTCCTCAAGCTTGTGTAAAAATAAAGAGGTTCTCACCATAAATGGTGGGGGGAAATTGGGAAATAAATGTATTTAAACCTGTATTCTATGGAAGAGTCTCTTTTGAACATGACACCCTTTTACTCGCTTTGTGTCTAGGTTGGAAAATCCGCTTGTCTCTTGATCATACTCCTTTATAAGATTACAAATTAGTCTGTGATCCCTGTTGTTGAGTCAGTGTTTCCAAGACAATTGTCACGTCGTCAATATGTTCAAAGAGAAGTTCAACCCGGAAAGCCTTCTATTGCGTCGACCATTTTTGCAGCCCTTAAGCCTTCTATTGCATCGACCATCCCTGAGTCGGTCCTAAATCACTTATTACTCTAATGTACCTCAAATATTTTTACCCATTTTGTGTCATTGATGGGGGATACATTAAGGCCCTCATGTGATGAGTCTTTTCCTATCAACTTCAACTCATTATCTAGGAATTAGAATTAGAAACTAATTGGTACCTTGGAACTTGCATGCCTCAATGGCAGGTTTCCTCGCTTTCGACAATGGGTTTTCATTACTGACCCCTGATCAGGAGATTCCGTCGAGTGTTCAACTTCAGCTCATTAATTCACATTCGTTGGATTGTACTAGAGTACCTTGGGGGTCATTGACATTAATGGTGATTTCCCTTGCACTAGTTAACTGTATTCATTAATGACCAGTAATCAAGTTGTTTCTACCATGTTCAACTTCAACACATGTATTTGCATGGTTAGATTCGTACTATAGAGTGGTGGAGATGAAGACCCTGGATATTTTATGATTGATTCATGTTGCGTTTGAGTATATTCAGATTGTACTGTTGCATAGATCCACAATGTATGTCTTGTGGCTATGTTCAAATTTGATTCTTTAACACATAGATCCACAATGTATTTTTGGTGGCTATGTTCAGATTTGAGTCATATTGGCATGGATCCACAGTGTATGTTTGGTGGCCATGACCTATACTAATTGACATGGATATTTGCATGTCAGAATTTATGCTTTGAGTCATTTGTATTCTGAGTATGGGAATGCCTACCTCAGTAATGATATATTATTGTACTATATTTCCTTGTTTGTTGGTAGGTTTCCGACCAACGTGTTCCTTGTTCCCAACGCACACTCGACAAATTATTTCAACTATCACTATGTTCTAACTTCATACTTTGGGGGGCTCACTGTTACACATTATTTTCATCACCCCTATGACCATTAATGATGTAAACCTATCCTTTTTCATTAGAAGGATCAATGGCCTTAATCCTTGAAGAAGAATGAAGATACTTTTTCCAAAGAGATGAAATTATACTTTTCCTTTGTCAAAAACCTTAGAAAAAGGGATCGTCGCACCTTGCTTAGTGTTAAGGGTGCGACGATATAGGATCGTCATAGGTTGCACCATAGTGGCATGCGACGTCGTCACAATTTTACTAGTGTTAAGGGTGCGACGATTTTTGTACGAAGGAAAAAGAGGAATTTCTTGAAAGTTCTAGAATAGAAGCTTCGAGGGTGAGGTGGCCTCCGATCGGTTTGGATCTGAGTCACATCCCTGATCTCATGGGATCATCCTAACCTCATCACCCTATCCTTTTCATCTTATAAAAGGAGAAGAGTTCTCATGGAAAAAGTTAGCTTGGGAAAATTAACTTGATTGGGTTGGAAAGTTCTTGAGTTTTGTAGATTGGAGTTTTTGGAGCTTGTATGTTGGCTTTGAGCCTTGCTTTGTCAAGATAGATTGTTGATCTCAGAATCCATGTAGCAGAAGTGTGTGGGAAGTAAGGAACTGTTGGAAGGGACCTTACAACATCAAGGCATTGGTTGTATTCTCCTTTTCATATATTTAATATACTGATATATTTCTTTTCCATAAAATCGGTCTTATTTTATTGTATGACTCCTTGATCACATACATAGGTTTTGTTGAGTATATGTTGTTTCTTTCACTTCGTTGGCTTGTGTCTTTTTACAGTTTCAACATTCCATAAGCCTTGGAATGGAGCGAGGATAAAACTAGCGAGGACAAACGACATTTAAAAGGTATGTCATTTATCTCTTGTTAGTTAGTATGCTTGATGATTGAAACTTAGGGAAAGTTTTATATTCTATCTTGTTTTGTTCTAGATTCATGGTGAAACTAGGGAGATCTGTTTGTGTCCGCACTTACCGATTTTTCCGATAATAGTATTTAGTAAGAGTTTCTGTATTTATTTTTAAGTTATATTTCAACACTATAACAATTCTTTTGTTCTAAACGATGAAAATAAATCATTGTGTTAATATGTGATTGATAGTAGAGCTATGAGAACTAATTTTCTTACACTCATCTTTATTAAGTATGTGTTTTCATCTCTATAATTGCTATCTCAGTCAATGTTGAATGTCCGCAAGTTAAAATTATTATTGCTAATCTTGGAATAGGTTTGATTATCATTGTCTGCATGTTGAGGTATATAGGTTATCCTAAGCTCAATATTCTTCAGTATACAGTAATTTCCCTTTGCCAATGGTTTACACCATCATCTTATTTTACCATAATCATTTAAGAGTGGAAAAGAAAAAAAAGAGAACCATTTAACCCGAAGGAGAAATTATCATAGAAGGACACACCTATCAGTCACTAGTAAAGCCCATCGATAAATTGGTCGGATCAAAGATCTGGAGAACCATTCCACTCATCAAAACGCTTACGAGTCTAATTGGGCCTCTTAAGCGGGTTTGGTTCCTATTGTTGAGTTAAAGGATCTTATACCCCTCAACAAGACCATAATTGTATAACAACCATTCTCCCAATGGGGACTTGATGTCATCGACGCAATCAATCCGAAGCCAAGCAAGGAACATGTGTACATTCTCACCGCTACAAATTATTTCATGAAATGGCCAGAAATAGTGGATTTAAAGAGAGATGATTCTGAAGACCTAATTAAATTCCTCAAAGATAATATTCTATCAATATTTGGTGTCCTAGATAAATTTATCACTGATAATGGTTGAATTTTCATCGGGTCGAAGTTTACAGAGTTTTGTGGAGATATGGAATTATCATGGGTCAATCGTCGAATTATTATCCACAATGTAATGGTATTGTTGAATCCACAAATAAAACACTTGTTTAGATACTAAAGAAAACGATTGACAAGAACCAAATAAATTGGCATCTAAAGCTGACTGATGCATTGTGGAAAAGCAGGATGACTCCAAAGGACAATAGTGGGATGTCCCTGTATACATTGGTTTATGGGAAAGAAGTGAAAATGACAATTAGCCTCTAACTCAATGCCTTGAATTTCATGGTTAATACAAAATATACAAAAGATAGTTTACCTATCCAAAGGAGGATCAACTAGTTGTTAAAGTTGGAAGAAGAACGAAGCAAAGATCTGAATTGAACTTCTCAGAGACAACAAAGTATCAAAATATATTTTGATCAAAGTGCAACTGTAAAGAATTTTCAAAAGGGAGAATTGGTGTTACTTTGGAGCAAGTCCAAGGAGAAACCATCAATGCATACAAAGTTCGAAGTGTTCTGGATTGGACCATACATTATTGAAAAGATCTTGGGTTTTAATTATTATATGCTCCAAGACATGAAGGGTAAAATATTGATGCTGCCTATCAAGAAGCAACATTTGAAAGGTTTTTCCACCTAAAAATTTTCTCATTCTCCTTGTACATAAGTTTATTATTCAGTTTGTATATTCTTACCTTTGACTCCATAACCCAATGTATGGAGACTCCTGATCACAAATATTCTAGATTCTTGACAACCTGCAGGGGGTTATCATCCCACAGTTGGAGCCAGTTGTTGAGACCATTTCCTTTTTTTGAGTTTCCGTCTCCTTTCTATTTTCCCAGCTTCTTTTTTTTCCATTTCTTTTCCCTCTTATATACTTACACAAATTCCCCTTTTCTTTTCTCCCCTCTATTTTTCCCTTTCTGATTACTATACTTAGTCACTTTTTCAAAGCGACGGGTAGGCAGGTTGGTGGCTCGTGGATATTCATCTCCATCCATACTCCCATATCATGAGTCTGACTGACCATTGTATTATTCTATACTTAATCGTTTCTGTAGTCACGGGTTCCTGAGTTCACGGGTTCAAGCTTTCATATCCCATGTTCCATGATATCCATTTTGCACCCAAAAGATCCGTGATCTACATTTTGACCATCGAACTCACCGAGCTACTAAGTATCTCATCTCTCCTATATTGATTCCTATCGACCACATTACAACACTTATCCTATTTTCAACCTATAACAACCGTAGGTTTATGGGTTCCCATGTTGGCGGGTTCACAAAAATTCCCAAATCCTAATTTCTCTCAATCGTCCCCGCCATCCTCATGCTTTTCCCAATATGCATTTAAGAATGGTTTAATGCTACTAAATCATCATGCAGGTTCTGTAAAAATCATCATTAATAAGCGAAGGGATCAAGGATATTTCTCATTAAAACCGCATTAAAGCACGATTTAATGAAGATTATATTATTGTTATCTCTCTCAAGTGCTCATTGCAAATATTATTTGGATGAAAAGAACACTCTCATCAACTTATGGTAGTAGCAACATGAAAATAGTTATGTGGAGATACTTTGAATATTTTTGGATGAGAGGACCGGAACTTTCAATGGTCTAGAGTGCATTCTTACTATTCATCCCCTTATGCTCAGAAGGAAGTCAACTAGATGTTTGGACTTGCTCATGTAGGGTGTGTCCCTGATGTTTTTGACTGCAAGGAACTGGTTGCATGGTGTGTTGAGAAATATATACCAACTTAGTAGATTATTCAGCTTCAATACCATTCTCCCATCTCTCTTTCACCTCAAGTGTTCCATAAAATGTTGAAGCTCCCTGAGCCAACACTTACTTTCAAAGGAGAAGATTGCAGGGATTTCCTAAAAAAACATGACAAGGACCTGAATCTATTTCCTGAGTTCTTGGAGAATCCCATGGCCTTCCCCAAACACATTACCATATTGTAGGTCAACTCATTCAAAAACCCATTTCGGGAAATTGCTTTGTTATTCACTAGGGTGATAGGCCAAGAAAGTACACCAACATTTCCTGTATGATTCTTTATATCTTATATTTTAATGTCAAAGAGAAAGCCAATTTCGATTGGGGAAAATAGATTTCCATCGAAATCTCTTCGCAATTGTCACAGTACAAAAAGGATAAGAAATTATTTATGGCTTCTTATTTGGTGTTTGTGATAGCATATTATTGTCAATTTCCTAAATTGTCTATCTATAAGAGGGAGAACTGTGAATTTGACCTAGTTACCTTCTGGTACCAAGCGTTGTGGAGACACAAATCTTCTTTGCATTTCTATGAAGTTTTCAATTATTTTTTCTCGGTTTTTAAAGGATTGTTGTTTGGAAAAGATACCCCCAGAATATTCGACCAGGAAAGTAAATTCCTGGATAAAAAGGGGACATTGGGGAAAATGAAAAATTATAATGTTATCAATATTTTTGGTTTTAAGGAAAATCCCTCCTTTATTCCATGCCATATATCTGATAGAATGTTTATTATGAAAGTCACAACGCAATATAATTTTCGGCTACAATTTTTTCATGAGAAATGAAAAAAGCAATTCATACCCTTGCCTTGGAAATTTGGGGACTTTATATTCATAAATATAAACAAAATCGATGAATTTGCAAACCACTTCCACAACCTGAATCTCAAATATGATGAAAAAATAAAAGGGTTTGACCCTAACAAAATTGTTGTGGACATATGATAGCAAAGGGATTCATCAAATCATTTATCCATACTGTTCTAAGTGAATAAGAAGATAATAACTTAGGCACTCCTACTCACAATGCTGGTGACTTGGAAATGTTACTCAATACCAATGAATTTTACAAGAAAAATGGAAAGGGTCCCAACGAGAAGAGTGCCCAGTCCCCAATTGTTAATCCTAAGACTACAACATATCGAAGAAATGCTCCAGTGGCCCACCCATCTAGAAAAGTGACCAACAATAGTTCAGGCAATGGAGGAGGAAAGAATCCCCCTCTGCGAAAAATTAAGAGCTCGCACAAGATTCCTCTAAGAAAAAAGAGGAAAAACGTCATGCAAGAGGAAGAAGACCAACACATAGAGAGTGACATCAATAGCTTCTCCCTTGAAGATATGGATCTCGAGTCAGACATAGAGAAAATGTTTCCCCCACTGGATCAGTGAGGGAACACCTCCCACCAGAATCCATCATTGGAAATCATTGAGAATGAGACCTTCAACGAAGAAGAGTCATTTGTTTTTTAGAGCACTGTCTTTGATAGGGAATCCAAGAAATTAATTATTGATAAAAGTGATCTGAAGAGTAAGAAAGGAAAATATCGTTCAAAGGTTGACCTAAGAGATATGCAGCCTTCCCAAATTTCCAGAATTCATACAGCAACCGATAATGCACTGGATGACTCCATTGGTGGTATTGAAGCAAAAAACACAAAGTTAAAAGAAAGGATCAAGGAACTGGAAGAGACCTTAATGCCTCTTCCACTTCTTGATGGTCCTTTGACAATCGTTGGACCCACCACGCCTGCTGCTAAATTAAAGGGATTCTCAAGCTTACTTACATCAACCAGGAGCTATGTGGAGAGAAATATCAAGAAAAGAATGAAATTGATCACAGAGGCTTGGGAAATTTCAAAAAACATGGTTTCTTTTGGCTTGAGGGCACATGCCTTCCATGAGCATTTGCAAGCCGACCTAAATAATGAAGAAGGTTTTTACCTTGATGTTGTGGTACCATTTGGTAATAAAGTTTCCAACATGAAAAAATTAAGGAGAAGAAAGGAGGATCTTCTCTCTCCAAGTCGGATCAAACAGTTGAATGTGTGTTGGAAAGAAAAGACAAAAAACTTGAATAACATTTTTCAAACGTGAAACCAAGCTATATCAAGGAGGGAAAAACTATTCCAAAGGATCATGGAGGTGGACCTAGCCTAAAGCACTAACGAAGTCTAATATCCCAAATTGATTCTCAAATTGTTGTTCCTAACAAAGCAACAATTTGATGAGCAAGTTGAGATCTTTAAAGGGTTGTCAGTTGAAACGTTCTATGGTATACTTGAATATGATGAGGACGACATAGAAAATTGGCTAGTGGACTACTCATGAAAAATAAGGACATTGAAGAAGAATTACATGGCATTTCCCTTGATCTAAGAGACTTGGAGGGCAAGCTGTTCAACATCAAAATCCAGCATGAAATCAACATGGTACCAATGAAAATTTATATTGAAGAATGGCTTAAGAAAGCTATCGAAAAATTGACCACTGAGGGGCAAGAAACAATTGAGACGGTTCCTGTAACCGTTAATTAGGACAATAAAAGGACACCAACAAGAAAGTAAACACATGATAGACCATCATAGTAAGTTTATGTTGATTACATCCTTCTTTTCTTTATCAAGTCCTTCATCCAATTATTCCACCTCTTTCACTAGAAAGGTTCAACCGAAGACTAATAACTACTCTTTTCTTCTTACCAAGTCTTGTTGTTATTTTACTGGCCACCATCTTCCTTCTACAAGATTAATTCTTGTGTATATTTTTTTATGGTTCGTGGGAGCCCCAATCCCAGTCTTTAAGGCGAACACATTTTAAATTTCAAAGAATATGTAACAAACTATATATTTTTTAGAAATTTCAAGAGAGTTATTTCGGGAACAATCTCGACTGTACTTTGTAACCTAGAGTTTTGAATACAAAGTATTTGAGGTTGATCTATCATTGTATTTATTTGAGTTTTCCATGTTCACTCTATTAAATTTCTCTTATGCATGCATACCATCTTTTTTTATTTGTATGTGATAAAAAATCTTCATTTTAAACTATGATGGATGTGAGGAAATTTTCCTTATTTGCTTTAAATGTGTGAATGCACTCAGTTCCTGGTCCTTTCTCTGGAATTTTGCTCAAAAAGAAAAGAAAACATTTTCCTTTTTATCTTTCTTGCAATATTTATATTTCTTTGAATTACCACGACGAACTTCTATTCACATCCCATATTCTGAATATCTAGAATCCAAAGAAAATATTAAATCAAATAGGAGTACCACCTCTATAAAACTGCAGGAGACTTTACATCCTCGTGAGGTTTTCGTTACGGTCCTAACAGATTCAAGCGTCAACACTGTCATATGGCTAAATGATCCATTATCCAACACCCACATATCACTACTCAGACATGTTGCATTCTTCTTGGATTCCTGTCTAAGGTTGTTTGAATCCTTTTCTGGGTGCTGCCCAACTATGTTGTCTCATTGCCTAGGGAAATTTCCTGCTAGGAAGGGTTGTTTCCCACTGCTCAGATTCACTGCTCGATAGCTGTCACCCCAACCCTACCCGAAATTTCGGGGAATTATTGTGAATGTTCTGAATCGACTTGATTGCATTGATACTCCCGCGACTACTTTCCTTTGATTGTTGGCATCCTCATGCCGTTAGCAAGAGTCACCCTCAGATTGCAAGAGGATAAGCCCAATACCCATCAAAATGTTTGTGGATGTAGGTTTATAAGTGGAGGTCAAATGAACAAAGCTTAGTACAAGAATGTTTTAACACAGTAACTGGAAAAGCAATGCATAGGGAAATCAGGTCCTCATTAACTTTAGTCAATGGTTTAAGGTTAAAAGTGAGAAGGGGGAAGACTTAGTGAGAAAGGTGGAAAAGTATACCATGAGCATCCGACCTTCAAGCAGCTTGGTGAAGAAAAACTCAGGCACAAGAGCACTCTTGAACTCAAGTTTAAGATATTAAAATATATCACAACAGTATTATAATCAAACCTCCATTACAATACACCTATAATAACTCGTCTGGATCATCCATGCATGAGCATTTAAACATAAGAGGAAACAAAACAATGAAAGAGAATACTGAAGCAGGTCACAACATCATTATAATCAAACCTCCATTACAATACAACTAAAACAACTCGTCTGGAACATCCATGCACGAGTATTTCAACACAGATTAAACAAGATGATGAAAGCAACTAACTTTTATTAATGATAAAGTCTCAAGTATCATACATAACTAGAGAACAACCCTAGTATCAAAATATTACAAAATAGGGAGCTCTTCTCAACCACTCGACGACCATAAAAAAATATTGAACTGATCTATTTATACTTAGATTAGTCCACAACTGCTAGGAGTGTGATCTGGCCATCCCATTCAAAGCTTTTCATCTGTGCATCCTTCTGTTAGACTTTGCATGTTTCCTCCTGTTAGACACAAGCTCAGATCAATATGGGTCTGCAAGAAGGAACCGTCCATTGTGGTACCTCAGGCTGACAACTCTATCTCCTCAGCCATAGCTTCCAAGCTTCCTATTTATGAATTGGGCTGAGGTTTCAACTACCGGTCCTTTTTCATTAACTGAATCCTCCTCGGGATTGGAGCGTGGCTGGACAACTAGCAGGAAACCACCTGTCATTGCTGGATATGATATTATATGTGCACATAATTTTGGGGCCGTCGAAAGAGGTTTGGACCCACACCACTTTCGGGCCCGAAATGCACAATATTTTGCCATGTAACCTCCCCGCAATACCACGGTTTGTATTTCGGCTCGCCTTTGGATTTTAACGCCCACGCAGCTTGTGGCACTGAAATGATTGGTGACCGTTGATCCAATCGCGATCTGCGATATGGGCGCGCCTGCTATTTTAGCACCCCCGCTAAAATTTATCCACCTGCTAACTATGGAATTCCTCCAACTATGCTCATAGATAGCGCTAAATTGAACTGCAAAAGCGATCTCTACCACTGCAAACTGCACTTTCCCCCTCACTTGCGCTCATAGATGCCACCCGTGACTCTGGACAATTTCATGTGATAACATTGGCTCCAGAGGGGATGGCATGCTCCCTGCGAGCTGCCAAGAATGTGCAATTCCAGTGCCTTAGCTTTTGGGTGATGGAGTCTCTTATTAAAATAGAAATCAAAAGAGAAAGTGGAATTTACAATGGATGGAAAGCCAATCATGGCTTAAGAAAAATATTTTTTCAGAAAGTGCCCATTGATAGGGCCACCAAAAACTTCGGAATCCTCCAAGCTTTGCAATTTATAGGTGTTATTTGAAAATACCTCAAAAATCTCTAAAGGACCAATCCATAAGGCTTCAAATTTACCATGTTTGCCTTTGTCTTTCTTGGGTGCATCCCACTTGAGCACTAGATAACCCAACTAAAAAAATTCCTTTCTTACCTTCTTGTCAAAGGATTGTTTTATCTTCTACTGATGATCCTGAGCTTTATCAAGTAGTTTCTCCCTAGCCTGATGTACTTGTACCAGCTATTGTCCTCCTTGGTAGTCCTCGAGGAATTTTTCCACAGGAAATGCAAGCTGAGTAGGAAATATAGCCTCAACCCCATATACAAGCTGAAAAGGGGAAACACCAAGTGACCTATTTGTTGTAACTCTGTCAGCCCATAATGCAAATTTCAGCTTTGAGTCCCATGCTTTCATGTTGTCTTCTAACAATTTATTGATGATCTTTATGAGGCTCTTGTTAGAGGACTCTGCCAAACCATTTCCCTGGGGGTAGTAAGGAGTAGAATGGACTAATGTGATACCATATTGTTCACAGAACTTGATCAATGGTTCAGCTTTGAAGGAGGAAACATTGTCAGCAACAATCCTACTTGAACAACCAGATCTGGACATGATATCCTCAAGAAAACTAATGATTACCTTGTGGGAGGAACTTGTTGTAGGAATGTATTCTATCCACTTGGTGAAATAATCAGTGGCAGTCAAAATCCACTTGTGCTAAACACTTGAGTATGGGTGGATTTCTCTAATGAAGTCAAGACCCCACTATTGAAAAGGCCCAGAAACCACCACAGGTTTCAAAGGTAAAGATTTGAGTTTATGCTTTCCAAAAACATTTTGGCATTTGAAACAAGCTCTAATATTTGCACAAACATCAGTAAAAAGGCTAGGCCAGAAATACCCATCTCTGAGTATCTTATAAGTTGTGGTCCTCCAAAAATGATGGTCCCCACATAAGCTATCATGAAAATCAGTTATGGCCTTTTGGGGCTCCTGTGGATCTAGACATCTCAAAAGAAATCCAAGAGGATCTTTCCAATACAAAACCTGCTCAATGAGACCATATTTGATTGATTTGAGTTTCAAATCTCTCACATTGTTCTTGTCCAAGCTATCAGGAGGCCGCAAATTCTGTAGAAAATATGTGATGTCTTTATACCAAGTGCATTATGCCAAGCTGGTGTTGACATGAGAGCCTTTTTTAGTAATCTCAGCTTGCTGATTTTCTGAGTTTATGTTCATGAAATTAACCCCCAAATCTTTGTAATTTGATTCAACTAGCAACCTGGCTAAACCTTGGCCTTTCACCAATTTAGTGGGGTTCATTTCAAGGTTAAATTCCATAATTTTAGCAATCCATTTGCTTCTCTTCCCATCTATGTCAGGCTGGATCAATATCTCTTTCACTGAGGGTGAAGGGACATATGAAACTATCTTTGAATGCAAAACATATATTCTGAAAACCTTGAGGGATTTGACCAAATCATATGCTTGCTTTTCCATGATATCATACCTCATTTCTACATCTCTCAATGCTCTGCTGAAAAAAGAAATAGGCTACTCTAACCCCTCTTAATTTTTCTGTAGCAAAACATCAACCAATGTGTCAAATGAGGCAAAGGAAAATATCATAAATTCCTTAGAATAGTCAGGGTTGATGAGCACAGGTGCTTCAGTTAAATCCCTTTTGATTTGGTAAAAAGAATTTATGGACTTAGCAGTCCATTTCACCTTGTTTCCTTTTCTAAGAATGGTTGTAATGTGCTTAACCAACTCAACGAAATTAGAGATGAACCTTCTTAGAAAAATGATTTTACCTAAGAAAGACTGAACCTCTTTCTTAGATATGGGAAAAGATAATGTCTAGATGGCCTCTACTCTACTTGGATCAATTCTTACCCCTTCTGCTGACACATTATGCCCCAATAATTTACCTTCCTTTATAGCAAACAAATATTTTTTAGAATTGAGAGAGAGACCAAACCTTCTGCACTTCACAGAGACCTTATTCAAATGATGACAATGCTCTTTGTTAGAATTTGAGAACATTGTAATGTCATCCAAATAGATGACTACAAATTTGTCTTTCTCCCCAATAAAGGCAATTTCAATGGCTTGCTGGAAGGTTGCTCCTACAGTCATCAATCCAAAGGGAATTTTAGCATACATGAATGTGCCCCAAGGAGTAGTGAAGGTTGTCTTCTCTCTATCTTCAGGAAAGACAGAGATCTGATTGTAGCCAAAAAATCCATCAATCATAGACATCCTATATGAGCCAGTCACTCTCTGCAAAATTTGCTCCATCTTTGGCAAGGGGTAGTTATATTTTTTGGAGCTTCTCTTCAAATTCCTAAAATCAACACATAACCTGATTTCCTTATTTTTCTTCCTCATAGGCACCAATTTATCCACCCATTCTGAATATTTCAAAGGAATGATGATCTGGGCATCCAACAAATTTTTCACTTCTTTTTCCATAATAGGCAGCAACATGGGATTTATCTGTCTGAGTTTCTGCCTAAAAGGCTTGGTCTCCTCTTTCAAAGGAATATTATGCTCGATAATTTTTGTGTCATATGTCCTTAGATATTCATATTTCCAGGAAAACACATATGCAAACTCTTTCAAAAGATTGACATACTCATCCCTTTGTTCCTTCGACAAGCTGTTGGAAAATTTGACATATTTTGGATCTTCTTCTATTCCTAAATTTCATTTAGTCACACCAGTATTTTCAGTCGAACCTTTAACCTTCACATCAACATCATTCTTTTCAAACAATCTCTCCAAGGGGATAAGTCCCTTCGGAATATGGTTACTGGGTAACTGAACAATATGATGGTCAACAAATTTATTCAAAAAATATCGGCATGGTGGATTTCTTCAGTATCCTGATCTTGATCAATCTGTAAAGCAGAGAATTCATCCACAGTCTCAAGAAACCTTTTTATCTCAAGATCATCCTCAAAAACCTTCCAATGTTTGACATTGTCGGGAATAGAGGGTCTGCATTTTACTCCCACCTCATAGTTGAGTTTGGGGGGAAAAGGGAACTTGAAATTACTTGCTGAAACAACCAATGAATCTGCCATAGTGTTCTCCTCTCTTGGAAAAAATGAGATATTAAACGCCAAGAAGAAACTATCAACCATATCCCAAAATTCATTTCTGTAGGTCCTTAACCTGGGTTTCTTAGCCTAATACATATTTCTGACTTGATGAACAATCAACTCAACATCTCCGAACACTGCTAACTCCTCAATATTCATGTCTTTTGTAACTCTCAAACCCAAAACAAGAGCCTCATATTCTGCCACATTGTTTGTTGTTTCAAATTCAATTTTATAAGACAGAGATATGGTATCTTGGGTAGGGGAAATAAAAACCACTCCAACACCAACACTTTCCCTAGAAGAGGCTCCATCAGAAAACATCTTCCAAACAAATATATCTGGAGGAGAATCTTTACAAGAGGTGATGGGATGATTTCTGATTTCAATATGTATTTGAGGAGCGTTAGTGAGTTGTAACATACTGGTTCCTAAATCAATGTCAACTACAAAAATAGGGTGGTTGGTAGATTTGCTTCATCACTGATAATTTAATCAATTTGTGCTTCCCTATAAAGCCTTCTAT
Organism: Picea engelmannii; assembly: GCA_009831015.1. Lineage (NCBI taxonomy): Eukaryota > Viridiplantae > Streptophyta > Pinopsida > Pinales > Pinaceae > Picea > Picea engelmannii. The sequence continues at coordinate 29,792 of ML851396.1, forward strand.
GTCCCCCCCCGCCCCCCCCCCAAACACAGGAATGGTGGCATATGAAAGATCCATATACAAATTCCCCCCTAGTCTTTTGATCCAAGATCTAGACAAGAGCATCCCAAACTTAGGGGGTACATCAACCACCACAATATCCATGACCACACTTTTCATTGGCAATTGGAACAAAGGAAACAACCAGGTCTTTGATAACCCCAAGACACTTCACCTTCCTGGAATCAAATGAGTACATGTCATGGTAGGTTTTTGTAATTTCCAACCCAAGCTCATCCATGACAGTCTTAGGCATGAGGTTATGAGATTCCCCTGAATCCATCAAACAATTGTGAAACACTTTATCATGAATGTTCAATGATGTATAGAAAGGAGGTGAAGAGTCATCCCTATCCTCTACCAAAGGCCCTAGTATGACCACTATTTTTTCATCTTGGAGGTTGACTCAATTTGTGGGACAAGATGAAGGTTTAAGATGTAGCATTTTGGAAAGGTACCTTTTGAAATACTCATTCTTAAATAGCTCTAAGAAAGGTACAACGATTTTAATCTTTTGAATCTCATTCTCAAAGCTAAAAGAGGAGGGAGGTCTCAAAATCTCCTTAACTTCTGGGGCAGGGCTCTTAACCACTGCTTGAGGGTTTTGTGCGTCTTTTTATTTTTTGCTAGTTCCACACCCTTAGAAGGATTCTCTACTCTAGTAGGGTGATCTGGAATGTCAGGATTTCCCTCTTTCTTCTTGGACCTTAGGTTGTATCTATTTGGATTACCACTGGTCCTTTCCCCTTTTATCAACTCATTTAGTTGGCTACCCATGAGAGCCTCTTCATATGCATGTTGGGTTAAATGAGGAGATGAAGAGGTGTCACCAAGACAATGGATTTTAGGGTCAACATCTTCTTCCTCTCCTTCTTCATCAGTAACCAGGTTATTTTGTAAAGGGATTTGGATTTTTTTTATCATTTATATCCCTATTTCTTTGATCTCTTTGGATGATCTGAGGGACATTATTGGGTCTTCTGAAATTACCCTTATTATCGACATTCTGGGGGTTCCTATAGCTCTGCTTTCCTTCAAATTTCAATTTCGCCATTTCTGTAGAAAGTGATTGTACTAGTTTTATCAACTTATCCACTTGAGGGTAGGCATTAGAGGAATCATAGGTTGAAGCTTCAACCCTACCTTTTCTTATGTCTCTATCATATTTAATACTAAGTTTTTTAGCTGCTAATATATTAGACTCTACTTCAAGGGCTGCATCTTACATATGAGCTAAAGAGGTAGCTCTTCTTTCTCTCAATAGGAGGAAAAACTCAGGGTCATAAGCATTGGCATAAGTAATCTTGGTAGAGGTTTCTGTAGG
>ML851396.1:31251-42087 GCA_009831015.1 Picea engelmannii
ATTGGGAGATCCATCTTGACTCTCTCACTGTTAAACTTCACTGGAAAAACCTTCTTGCTTTTTATTTTTTCCATTTTTCCTTTGATTGTCGCACCCTACTTTGAGAGAGTGCAACGATATAGGATCAACACAACCTACCTTTTGGCACAGTGCGGCGTCATCGTACTATATTTTTTCTCTAGGCTGCGACTATCAAGGATCATCGCGCTGTGTTAGTCTACAGCCTGCGACGATTGTGAAAAAAATTGATTTTTGATGGTTTTTCTTGCCCAGATCTTAGACATGGTTTTGGGGTGATTTTTTGGGTCTGATTACAGTCTGATTGATAGCTTTGAATTTTCTTTTAGCTATCTTTGAAACAAAAAAAAAAAAAAATCTTGCTTTGCATTAGTTTGGGGGCATCTTTGCATTTGAAGTAGAAAAATTGCATGGTTTTTGGCATTTTTAATCTTGAATTCCCCCTCATGTCTGGGGGGGGCCAAGAATCGTGTATTAGTGTACAATATCTTTGAATCATTTCTTGAAGATATTGATATTGATGAGTTTAATAAAATTTTGGGACATTGTGCATCTGGGAATGATAAACGTTTTCTCCTTCTCGTAATATAGCTTTCATTGAAGTGAAATATTTGCATTCTCATTTCTTTTCATTATTTAGAGTTAGTCAAAAAATCATTAGTCCATGCCATTTCCCTCTTGAGTAAACAACAGCCTTAAAATAAAGTGCTTATAAAAATTGATTAGACATTTTTGTATTTTTTGGTAGCAAACCTACATTAGATTAGTTGTAGGGCTTTGGAATAGGTGTGAAAGATAACTTTCCAAAGCTGCAAACAAACATAGAATCTTGAGTTAGGGAGAGGTAAAATCCACTTATTGCATTTTGTCCTGGGAATCCCTTCTCACACAAGGGTCAATCACGAGGTCACATTAGGGCTGATAGAGTTACTCACCCTGCTTTGTTGGTCTTAGTGTAGACATTGAGCGTATTATTGGCGGTCACTTGAGAAGAAAATCATGTGGGGACCTTCTCGAGTTGATTTCGGGCTTAGATACCCTACATCTACGCATGGATCAGACTTTTGACTGCTTCCCCAAGAATCATTTTCGTAATTGGTAACCTTAGTAGCCTATCTCTTTAGGGTCTTTACACAAGGTGATTGTGGAGGGGCAAGTCTTCACGGTACCTCGAATTGACGTTGGCCAAAATCACTCGGGCTCCTTGGAGGGTATAAACAAGTTTATGTGTGGGAGCTTGCACCAGGGTGTAAGTCCATTAAGCAGGTCATCAACATAACTTTTCCACCCGCTCTATCTCAGCCCCTTCTTACATCGTTCTCGCGACATTGGATTTCATCACCAACTAGTGCATTCATTGTGAGAAGGTTTTGTTTGTTTGCTTGCTTCCTAGTTTTTTAGCGTGTGTTGTTTCTTTTCCCTAGCATACTCTAGGTTGGATCTATGTTTAATGGTGTCAGTTTCCATAATGACCAATGAAACAACCCATACTCCAGGGGAACCTTTAGTTTTTCCTTCTTATAGAAATGTTGGTCCTCCTTACATCGCTACTTTGAGCCGTCCAGGTCTGACAATTGGATTGTCAGTATGGTTGTTTTCCACTCTGATAATCACGAATGTAGCAAGTGCTTCAGCTGTAAGAACTCCCCCCAAAGTACATCAACCTCATGTTGATCCTTCACCTTCTTCACCGGTAAGATCTTCTTCACCTTCTCCACTTGCAAGGTCTTCTTCCATTTCATCTTCTTCGCCGAGTGAAAGCTTTGAAGCTAGTAACTTGGTGGCTAAGAAGAAAAAGAAAAGGAAGATTAAGAAGAAGAAAAATAAGCAAGGTTCCAAACTTCCAACCACTTCTAGACATGTTGGAAACCAACCAGTTACTGATGATCATGCTGGGAGTGTTGATGTTTCTAAGACAACCCAAACACGTAAGCCCAAGTACCCTTGCCAGATTTATAAGGGTAGCCATCTTCTTAAGGATTTCCCTGGTCTATACAAGGTTATAGAAGCATGGTCTACACACCCTCGCCAAGCCATGTCATCATCCTCTGAACAACATGTTGATGACCTTCCATCAACTTCTCAAGATACCGTTGGGACGAAGAAAAGTAGAGTCAAGTTTCCGTGTATTTTATGTGAAGGGAGTCATGAAACTCACCTTTTCCCTTATATGGATGAAGCCTCAAAATTACTGGAAGACATGACTGGTTCCTAGCCTCAACTTCCAACTTCTTATCGCAAGCTTAATCTCAACCCACCTGTAGATGATGGAATGATCAATCCGGTTCCTTCGTTAGTCAGTCTGGTTGATCATGTAGTCAATATGGTCGCGTCCTTAGTTGAAATAGTTTACAAAGTGGTGGATCCGATCCCATCTTCAATCAATCCCACTCTCTTGTTAGAGAATGCAACCCAAGTAGTCGATTCGTTTCCATCCATCGAACCCATTCTCCCCTTGGAGAATGCAACCCAAGTGGTCGATCTGATCTCGTCATCGGTCGATCCTACTCTCCCGCTAGAGAGTAAATCCGATACTAAATACATTTTTCTTGTTGATATAGATTCTACCATGCTAGGGGGAATTCCTCCTTCTCCCGTGGAACCCCCTCCAAGTAATGAGGTCATCTTTTTTTATTGGGGTGCGCTAACTTGACCTCATTTTCCCTCTCACATTCCTTTCAATATTACCATACAAGTTTGTGGTCGAGACGTTCCTCAGACGTTGATAGATGAAGGTGCATCTGTTAGTATTTTGTCCTCTATTGCTTGGAAATCTTTGGGTTATCCTAAGCTTATGCTGGTTGTGCATAATCTCTTAGCTTTTAACAGAAGAACCAGTCACCCTTTAGGAGTCCTTCCTCAGTTTCCCATAACTTTCAGATGGAAAAATGTTTTTATTGATGTTATGGTAGTCCAATACCCCTTGGATTTCAATTTTCTCCTTGGGAGAGATTACGTCTATGCCATGAAATCTATTGCATCCACTCTTTCTCATGTGATATATTTCCCTCACGATGGAAGAATTGTGACTGTTGATCAAATTTCATTTGTTGGTTCTAACTTGATCATCAACTCAATGACCTCCCTAGATGGTTTGTATATGCAGACAATATCGCCCCCGCCATAGGTCAATTATGTGGCGTTGTCTCCCATTCCTTCAGCTGTCGATGTAGATGAGCCTCTCATTGTAAGCTCAGTCTCTTATGACTTGGATCTGGTAGTTGACATGGTGATCTCTTCGATAGGGCTTTTATAGCCTGATCTCTTTACCCTTGTCGCGACCCTCGACATGTGTTCCTTCCAGAGTGTGTTTCTTCAGTCAATTGAAGATCTCTTGGAAGCCATGACCGAGTTTCATCCCTTGACATGGTGTCCTTCCAGAGCATTGTCCTCTTGGAATCCATAATCAAGAAGAGCCTTTTGAGCATGGTTTTCTGATTTCAAGCTCGTTAAAGAATGAAACCAACTGTGAGGATCGTTTTGCATCTCTATGGCAACCTCGTTAAAAAATTAAACAAATCTTACGAGCATAGTTCTTGTTTCTGTGTCAAGCTCGTTAAAAAATAAAACAGAGGTCCAAGGATTAAACCTAGATTCGCAAGCATAGTTCTTGTTCCTATGTCAAGCTCGTTAAAAAATATAATAGATTTCCCCCCTCTTCAATTGAGTCAAGTACTTCATTATGTATAGTATTTGAAGCTTCCTTTCATCCCCTTATGTCGTTGGATGAAACAAATCTTGGGGGGAAATGCTTCCAGCCTCTGGAATTCATGCTGAAGTTAAGCCGCTGGTTTATTAAGCTGGGGGCTAAGTACCAACAATCCTTTTGTTATGCGTTGGGAAGTCCAAGCATAGTTTTCTATGGTTCAAGATTGTGTAAAAATGAAAACACCTACCCCAAGCATAGTTTCCTCTGGTTCAAGCTTGTGTAAAAATGAAACCAGGTCACCACCTACCTCAAGTGTAGTTTCCTCTGGTTCAAGCTTGTGTAAAAATGAAACCAGGTCCAAGCATAGTTTTGTCTAGTTTTAAGCTTGTGTAAAAATAAAATATATCCCAAGCATAGTTTCGGCTAGTTTTAAGCTTGTGTAAAAATAAAGTCTATCCCGAGCATAATTGTTTTTTGTTTTAAGCTTGCATAAAAATGAAAACAATCCCGAGCTCAGTCTTTGTTCTTTCTCGTGCTCGTAAATACCTGAGAATGTAACCGAGTAAACGTTTATCACTTTTTCAGACTCGTAAAGGTTATACGAAAAAGGAACCCCTTGGAGTTCCCTTTAAGCTCTTTTTAGACTCTCTAAACATGAAAAGATTGCTGAGCGATCTTGTTCTTTTCATGGTCGTTCAAGTATTTGAAGAAAACGTCTGTTGAGCGGTAGTTTATCTCTTTTTTGGTCTCATCAGAGTAACTTATAAAAAAGGACATTATGGAGTTCTCTTTAAGTGTTTTTCAGACTCTCTAAACACAAAAAACCCCTGAGTTTACTTTCTTTGGACTCGTAAAACATGTTATCACCCCATAAAATATGGGAATCAACTTATAACTTAGATATTTTTGATATTATCTGTATCTAGTGTTCTTATTGGAAATCCATTTTTCATTTTTGCAAAAAGAAAAAGAGAAAAGAAAAAGAGAAAAGAAAAAGAAAGAAAGAAAAAGAAAAGAAAAAGAAAAAGAGAAAAGAAAAACAAAAGAGGGCAAAAAGATTTGAAATAAAAAGCCCCATGCAATAACAGTGACTAGATCATACCTTTCAAGCATGACCAAGTCCTTTTAAATTTCAATGTTATTAGAACTAGTGAATACATCTGATCAGACCATCTAATCCTGGTTAGATAGCCCCTAGGTTAGAACTAGTGAATACATCTGATCAGACCATCCAATCCTGGTCAGATAGCCCCTAGGTTAGAACTAGTGAATGAATCTGACCAGACTATTTAATCCTGGTCGGATAGCCCTTAGGAAAAATAATACCTTAACCCAACAGTTTAATCTGGGTTATTTGTCTTGTGAAAGTAGGTTAAAACGTAGATTCACAGCTTGGCCTGCCTTGCCTAAATAAAACCAGATTGATAAAGTTGCTACCTCGTGACTCCAATGCCTAAATATAGTTCAAATAATGTCCCCTTGATGGTGTGTATGAGAAAAACTGAAAAAACCTGCAAGAAAGCACTTATCCTAAGTTTTCCTTCTCATGACTTTTCCCGCCCCAGACATATTTTTCGGTCATTTTCCAGTCGTTCAGATCGCATCGCCCGGATCGACGGCTCACAAAGCATTCCGGACCCCCCTTAGTGTTCGGCCTTTAAACAAAGGGGGGGGGTCCGAAATCTGCTATAACATTCACACAGATCTGGACGGTCCAGGGAAAAGCGCATGAATCCATGGCTCATATTGGATTCCGGACCCCCCCCGCCCGTTCTGCATTTAACGGAGGGGGGGGTCCGGAATTGTCAATAACACGGGCACACATCTGGATGGCTTTGAATCCATCTCTCAAATCAGTGGTCCACATCAAATTCCAGACCCCCCCCTCCGTTCTGCCTTTAATGGAGGGGGGGGGTCTGGAATTGACATTAAGGAACGCTCAGATCTGGACGACCATCAGAGCAAGCGTGCAGATCAATGGTTCTTAACGCATTCCAAACCCCCTCGGGTGTTCTGTCTTTAACCAAAAGGGGGGGGTCTGGAACGAATATTCTTTCCGGTGGGTCCCTTGTTACAGGTGGCATCATTCTAATGGTCCAGAGGTCACATTCCCCACCTGCTACCTGACACCCCATCACCCCTGGACGTCATCCTCCACTAAAACCCCTCGACTCACTTGCTATTGGGGTCGGGTCACTTCCCATAACTTCTTTCCGTCCAGGCTGTCAGTCCCATAACTCCGTTCACTCATGAGCGGAACCCTTTGGCGACTTTTACCCCCAATCACCAACCTCCACGTTAGTCGTCCGTATATTTGGGTTACCGTCACCTGTCATATTACCCCAAGTGGCCCGTTGAACATTAATGACTGGATAATATGCCCATTGTCATGCTGACCATTTTCCCGCGTCCGACCGACCCAGTTTTGAATAAATATACCGTTGTGCCCATTTCCACTCGTTATTCATCCCTCACGCCAAAACCATCTATCGCACCAGAGAACGTATCTATCATCTTCCCATTGCTTCCCCGTCGTTTTCCTCCACCACCAGTAGACCCCACTAACGTTGTTTGTTGCAGGTACAGTTGCCGAAATGGTGTCCAAGAAAAAGTCAGCTGAAGACGAAGAGAATCCGTTCGTTCCTCCTCCGGTGGACCTGGATAAAATTCCCCTGGTCGATAAGGACCGGTTGATAGCTGATACCATTTGCAGTTTTGACTTCTCTTATCTGCAGTCATGGCTTCGGGAAATCTTCCTGGACCAGAGTGACGAGATTGGGCTTTGGGAGTCCAATTTGCCCTTATATCTTTTCCCCCAAATCCATAATTTCCCCGAGTTTTCCCTCCGCTGCTAGGTCCATTACTTACACGACCAGAAAGCCATCATTTCTTCATCTGGAGACGTTCTTTTCTTCATCACCCCATAGGACATTGACCAGATGTTACAAATCACCCGAGTGGAATCCGCCTCACCCTTTAACTTAGAAATCCTCACCGGGCTTTACCAGAAAATGACTTTCCCACAAAGAGCTCAGATTTTCGAGCTTTTTCTCCCCACTTCCGCTCCAATCCCGACCACCAACCCCCCGTATCCTTCTTCCATGTTTTCCATCAAAGGGAATCAGATTATTTCAGCTCTGTGTGCTCTGCTTGGATACTACTCTGATCAGTGGGTGGATGAGCCCATCCTGGGCTTTCTGTCCATCTTCTCCAACGACGAACAACCAACCACGCAGTTCAACTACAGCACCTTCCTGGAAAATAACATCCATGAGCAGTTCGTCAATTTCGCCACCGAAGGCATGTTCAGGTATTCATCCATTCTGGCTTACATGTTTCTCTATTTCCAAGCCGACAGGTTCAACTTCTCCATGCAGAAGATGGACGCCGACAGGAAGCCGCAACCAGTCACAGCGTGGACATCTCTCCTGAAGCAAAATTCTGTTGAATACGACTTCACGGCATTCATTGACCTGTTTTACCACCCGGTGGTAAGTATGTTGCGTGGCATGCCTGAGCCACGGATTAATGATGAAGTCTAGAGGATTTTGCACCTCTTGGACAACGTGCAGATAGGAGACTGGTATTTATGCCAGAATCAAACTGAAATCAGAGTCTTTGGGTGCGAATTGGCGCCCTATAAACTGCCACGATATGTACCGGTAAGACTTTTCGCATTAGAATATATAAGGCAGATTATGAACTCTGATGATATTCATTTTGTTTCACTTAAGAAAAAGCAGCAGTTGAGAATCAAAGGACAAATTGGTCCTTTTATATGCAATAACCGAGGCGCAGGCGAGGAAGCGGATCGAATTTTGAAGGAGATGAAATTCTCCATGAGTTTCTTCTGGCACTATGATCCCCACGGGATCATTTCAGACATGAGGGTAAAAAACAAAAATGCCCCTTATGTGCACGAGTCTAAGCCTGAGATCAAAAAATTTGCGAATCAGGCAGTCTGGCTGCTTGACACTTTGCTGGACTTGGAACAGCCGGGGCCCTCAACAAGTGCACTACCCCAATTTTAGAAGAAATCCTCCCCAAATCAGGCAAAGAGATTCCAGGGATCCTAGGGATCAAAGGGACCAAAGAGACCAGAGAGGCCCTGATTAGCCGATCAGACCTCCCTTGCAGGAAAACTATGCTGATGATGGGGGGGAAGCAAATGAAGAATTGGAGGACACTCATATCAACCTCATGGGTATCCATGATAATGAGGCCATTTTCCTCACTCGGGAAGAGCAGGAACTCTTTCTGCTAAATCAAACAAAGGTAAGTGAGGAGGCCGAAGATGCAGGACAACAAGCCTATGAAAATGACATCTTGGAGGTGCACCACCAATACGATCTGCGAAGTAAGAAGGCAGGAGGAAATACCTCGAAAAGGACGTCTGGAACACAGAAAGTATCTGAGATTGAGAAGAGTCCTGAGAAGAGCACTGTAGAAAAATCTCCTGAGAAAAGTAAAATTGATGCCCCGGTCAAGAAAAACATCACTATACTGAAAAGACCGGCACAGCCTGAAGTTTCTCTTGCTAACATGCCTAGTACTTCCAACCAAAGGAATATGGTGGTCCAACCCGAATCAACGAGTCAGACCCGAACACCAGCCCCTTTTAGCCTAGAGGTAGAGTTGGCCAAAATTAAAATTCCCGTCCCATTGACAGAGTTGATAAGCAGAGGCAGTTATCGATCACAGGTATTGAAAGCGTTAACCATTGAACCTGACATAGGCACCAAAGCCTTGACTGTTGGGTCAGTGACTCATTTTGACACTGTGAACCTGGCCGACGATCGTCCTGAGCTCCTTTTCAGACCCGAGGTGGATGGTCGAGACGATACCGGTGATGTGGCTCCCTTTTACATTAGTTTGAACATACATGATTTGATATTGCATAACGCCATGTTGGATTCAGGTGCCTCGCACAATTTAATGCCTAAGGCGGTAATGGAAAAACTGGGATTGGAGGTCACTCGACCTTACAAAGATCTGCACTCGTTTGACTCCAGCGAAGTCAAATGTATTGGTTTGATTAAAGATCTCTGCATAACCTTGGTTCAGATCCCTTCGAAAAGCATGGTGATGGACGTAGTGGTTGCCGACATCCCGCCTAAATATGGTATGTTGTTATCCCGCTCTTGGGGAGCTAAGTTGAAAGGAACCTTGCAGCTGGATATGTCTTATGCCACTATCCCAGTGTTCGGACAACAGAGGAGGTTATACAGAGAAATGATGATGAAGTATATGGTCAGCAGCCAAGAGAAACCCCATAATTACCCCCTTTACTCTGCTCATTCAGACCTAGATTCGTTCATCCTGTACAATGATGGTAATACCGAAGAGCCAGACAAACATTTGGTGGAAGAGGTAGCTAGTCAAGATGAATGTCCAGAAAGCGGTGAAGCAACAAAGATGGAAAATGTGATCACTGAAGAGTTCCCTGCCGATTTCTGGAGTATGGATTTTGACGGAGCTGTGAGTAAAGAAGGGGCAGGAGCTGGTGTCTGGTTGCATAATCATCAAAAAAGGTATTCGGAAAATCATTCCTATAAGTTAAATTTCCATTGCACTAACAATGTTGCTGAGTACGAAGCTTTAATGCTAGGACTGAAGCTGTTGAAAAAGGTGGGTGCTAAGAAAATAATGGTAAGGGGGGATTCTGAATTAGTTATTAAACAAATTAAAGGTGAATATGCTGCTAAACACCCACGCCTTAGAGCATACAGGAATGCTGCTCTCGATGCTTTGAAATGTTTTAACGAGGTAGACTTGCAGGTCATGCCTAGAGGACAGAATATTCTGGCGGACGGATTAGCTACGTTTGCTGCTTCCTGCAAGATCCCTTTCCGACAAATTCGCCCATACACGGTGGAAGTGAAATGCAGACCGACAGTGCCCGATAATATCAGGTACTGGCAAGTGTTTGGGAATGACGATCAGATAGAGGATTTTCTACAATGCAAGAACGATTTTGAATGTACAAACATAGATGTAGAAAATGAAAATGAAAATGTAAATAATTCTGAGTCTGAAATAGATAGTGTTAATATTGTAAATGTTGTAGATACAGAAGACACAGTAGAGTTAGGAGAATTTGGAGACGATGAACTCGAGGCCGAAGTTTTACAATTGAAAAGCAATGTTTTACCTAGAGGTCTCGTCCCTTTAGAAGATATGTTTGACAATGATGACGTAGCTAAGAAGCCCAAAATAGAAGCCCATGGGCAAGAGGTAGAAGACTGCAATATAGGAATGGAAGAGAAGCCTAAGATGGTTAAGCTGTCCAAATCTTTACCCCCAGAACAAAAGCTTAAGTACATTAAGTTAGTCAAAGAATTTTCTGACGTTTTTGTGTGGAGCTACGAAGATTTGAAAGCCTATGACACCAGCATTATATAACACAGAATTCCCATAAAGGAAGACCAGAAACCATTTAGGCAGAAACTTAGGAGGATAAATCCCAAGTTGCTCCCCTTGATAGAAAAAGAGATTAAGAAAATGTATGATTCCAAGATCATAGTCCCACTCCGTTTCTCTAAGTGGGTTTCTAATTTAGTTCCTACTCGCAAGAAAACTGGGGAGATCTGACTCTGTATAGATTTTCAGAATCTGAACAAAGCGTCCTTGAAGGATAACTACCCTTCACCTAAAATGGATCACCTCCTGCAAAAAGTGGTCGGGTCTAGTCGAATTTCTCTGTTAGATGGTTTCTCAGGCTACAACCAGGTTTTAGTTCACCCAGATGATCAGGAAAAAACCGCTTTCACCACTCCATGGGGCACTTTCATGTATGTGAAGATGCCTTTCGGCCTGATGAACGCAGGAGCTACCTTCCAGAGGGCGATGGACATCGCCTTCATAGAAGAGTCAGGTAAGTTTATCATAGTTTATCTGGATGATGTGACCGTGTTCTCCCAATCTGATGATGAACATCTGCGACACCTTAGACAAGTTTTCGAAAAATGTAGAAAGTTCGGGATTTCTTTAAATCCCAAGAAGTGCCTCTTTGGGTTAGAAGAAGGCAAACTGCTGGGACACATTATCTCTAAAGAAGGCATCAGAATTGACCCCAGCAGAATAGAGGCCATACTAAAGTTAGAACACCCAAGGAATCTAAAAGAACTACAATCCTTTATAGGGAAAATTAACTTTCTTCGAAGATTCAT